>JBBPBX010077262.1:0-10412 GCA_038048925.1 Garcialebias charrua
ATATATATATATATAGTGGGATGGATTGATAAAGGGAGACAGATGATACAAATACAGAAACCGACCGCAGGAACATATACTCACCTGTTCCTGAAGTGACCTCTTTGTCGTTGTGTGAACATAATTTCTTTGATTACATGTCACTTTGCTGCTGTAGCACGTGGATTTCCCCATTGTTGGACAGTAAAATAATTTCTATTGTATTCTATTTTGTTTGCCAAGGTCTGAGCTGGACACCCACTCAGAAGAGGATCTGATTAGGAATTACCTTTATGAAGGCTACACTTACGCAGGAATTTTGGATTTCTTGGCAACAATTCACAATGTTAGAATGAGCCTTCGCTCTGTAAAGAGCAAATAAATAAATAAATCACTCTCCAGACAAAAAAATAAATTACTCACATCTTCATTTGGTGAATGAATGTTTGAATGATGTGAATAATTCTGTCAAAACTTTTAAAAATAGTTTGTCTTCAGTAATCTGCAAATGTACATATTTTACATTTAAATTGCATTTTTTTGTACATTTTACACATCTGGTAATGCAATATGTGGAGGAGGAGAGGAAATGCTCAAATTAAAGCTTCTATTGTGTAACAAAATAAACAAAGTTTGTGGCTACTTCTTGCAAACATTCATTTAATAATTTTATTGAACACTGTACATGGAGCAATTTTTGTAAGGAAACTACACAAACACACACACACACACACACACACACACGAGGGCACTTCTTAATTGACAGCTGCGGGATTTCTATTTCTAGTGACAAAACTTGTCTCTGCAACTCTTGAATTCTCCATGCGGCATCATCCAGTTGACCTAAGAGAAGACACAAAGGTGAAAACACAAAAAATGTAATATTTTCCGTAAAGTATAAGAATACAGGTAATAATAATAACTTTTATTTATAATGCACTTTACATATACAACAGATCTCAAAGTGCTACAGTGAATGAACATTAAATGACATCAAGATAAAAAAACTTGCTCCTCCTGACTCAAATCATTTCATGTATTTACTGACAATCTCCACCATTACAAGTCCAAAATGTCCATGAAAAAGTCCACAAGATTGTTACAGTATTATTCACTGCCACATTTTTTTTTCTACAATCATTTTCTGCAACACTAACCTGGAGAGGGATGTAGGCAGTTGTGATCGTTTGTAATCTTTTTATTATTGGAACAACAAGGCATACTGCAATAACAACATGTTCATGACTGTGACATGTTTGTCAGGTGCTGCTGAGAAAGATGGACACAAGAAAGCAAAAAGATAAATTATAAATCACATCAGAACATGGAAATGGTTTGACATATAGCTTTTAATTTAATATTAAAAATGCTATTCTAAACAACAGTGGTGTAAGATGTCAGAGATTTGACATTAATAAACATTTTAATGTTACATTACTGACAGGCTGTTTAGCTACCTGTGGCTGCTAGCTAGCTTACTTTGCATGATAGCATGATAATGATGGATAATGTTATCACAGCCAACTAACACATAAATACTGTTTTTATTCACGTAAATACAGAAAGTAAACGTTAAAGCATTACATCACTGACAGGCAGCGTTAGCTACTGTGGCTAAAGTTGCTGCAATGATGGATAAGGTTGTAAACCACAACTAACAAACAAATAAATACAGATTTTATTAACCTTACCTTAAGCTATATCTTGTAATTTAACCTCTATAAATGACGGTTGAATGAATGAAATTCCGTGAAGTTTCAGATAGGGAGAATCGACCCGGAACCAGAAGTACAGATACGCTGCGTCAAGACCTCTTTTTTGTTTGGCTGCCCCTAGTGGTCTTGATTTAATAATTTTGAGACAATTTTAACAGGCGCTTCATCCAAAAAAAAATTACTCAACCAAAAAACAGAAGTTTCAATCAAAAAAAAATTACTCAACCAAAAAACAGAAGCTTCAATTAAAAAAAAGAAATTTATCAACCAAAAAAAGGAGCTTCAAAAAAAAAAAAACTTAGACTTTTCTTTGATTGATTGAATACTACTTTTTTTGATTGAATACCGGTACTACTTTTTTTGATTGATTACTATTTTTTTGTTTGACATTATATTTTTTGATTGAATATTTGTGAAACAAATCTAACTCCATACATGAGTTCCAAATTGTGGATCCTCTCATAGCACTTTGAACAAAAGCAGTTTTATGAAAAGGAGCCATACAGTTGCCATCTAATGCCGCTCTCCTAGATCTGCTCTAGCCCTGTAGTTTCTGTATACACTTGCTTAATGGTTTGGGTGCAAGTCCAATTAAGCATTTGAAGATCCATAAAAAAATTGTAATTCATAAAATTGGAAAATTCTAGAACACCGAACTTAGCTAAAATATTTTAGTTATTAAATCTGATTGGTTTTTGGTATAAAAGGTTTAAGGCCCGATCGTAAAGACTTTCCAATGGTTTAAGTGTAGTTTGGTGAGTCTGTGACCAGACAGTAGCTCCATGAGACAAATGTGAAAGAATCATTGAGCTGAAGAACATCTCTGTACGACAAAGTGTCAAACATTTTCTAATCATTTTAAAATAATTTATGTTGAAATATATAAGCTTCTATTTTGGGTTAAAATATGTGAGCATTCAGATAATACAGTGGTGGTGGGATGCATCACAAACAATGATGAGTCCAACTACAAGCAGGAGGTGGAACACCTGGAGAGCTGGTGCAGGAAGAATAACTTTCACATCAATGTGAAGTAGATGAAGGAGATGATTGTAGATTTCAGACCAACACATTCATGAACATAGGAGGATCTGCAGTGGAAGTGGTCTCCAGCTACAAGTACTTTTTTTTGCCTTGCTCTGGTGCCAAGCGGCAGCTTCTTGCTTTTCCTCTCCCTGCGTGGCACTTTGCCTTGTCAGCAGTTCCTCAGCACTCATCTCCTGAACGCAAAGTGAGTATGGATTTGGTATCATGGACGATCAACTCTATTGACAAGATTTTTTCTACAAAGCGACAAGGTCCGGGAGAACCGGCTTGCCCTTCACAGACGCACTCTGGGGGTTACGTCATGGATTCCTGGGGCGAATGGAAGATGATGTGTCTGTCACTCCTGTCTGTGGAGGGTGTTGAAGATGTGTATATAATTGGATGTATGGTGACAGGTGCTTTGCTGTTGGGCATTTGTGGAGCACAGTTCTATCGGAAATTAAGGAAGACTGCAGCGGCGATCAACACTATGTCTAAGCTTCCGAGTCAAAGTGAAAGTTTGATCCGTGCTGTGACCTCAATAAATCAGCTGCTTTATGAGCTTAACCAGAAGGTGGAGGCGATTTCTGATCGCAGGCCACCTGCAGGGTTTGGGACTCGTCAGTGAAATGGAATCAATTTGGATGAGGAATCATAGCATGGATCAGTGGAAGGATTCCCACAATTAGTCCACATTGGATTGGATCGCCTAGAAAGACACTCAAGACTGCAGAAAAAGATAAACTGTCTGCCTGGAATAAATCAACAACCATTCTTATCTCAATTCGACTCCCCAAAAAGCCTTGGGAAAGGATCAAATTTCTCCTGGGTCATGAGTAACCGGGGACTACAGCTGCATCCATCTCTAACCAGAATAATCACAGTGGGGGGAAAAATCAGTGTATTGACACTGATTGAAAGTCTTTAAAAAATATTATCTCTCATTATTCAGACATTTAACAAACAGAAACACTTTGTGAATCTTAACTAACCTAAAAAAAGAAAATAATCTGAATTAACGTCAAACATTGAGAAGAAATGGTTTGTCTTTTTATACAATGCATGTAAACATCTGGTTTCAACTGAATGTTTCTGTCCAGTGGTTCATGAGCAGTTTCGCTAACAGAGAGAGCTCATTCTAAAAGTTAATGCATAGTTTACAGCAGGTTTTAGCACAGGATCAGAAGAATGGTCGTTGTGATCCTGAACTGGGTCATCTCCAAACAACGTTGAGTAGTAGAAGCACATCCAGTGATCATTTTGTGAACGTTTCATTGAACTCTGTCCAGTGGTTCATGAAATATTTTGCTAACAGACAAACATGATCTTGTTATTTTCCATTTGAACATGAAGCTCTAACCTGGTGATGTTCTCTGCCAGTCCTGCAGCCACCTCATGCTGCAGTCACAGCTCCAGGGGTTGCCATGAAGATACAGGCTCTCCAGCTGGGGCATGGTCTCCAGCAGCCGAGGGGACAGAGACGCCAGCCCGTTGTCCGACAAGTGAAGGTGGCGCAAGGTGGAGATGTGGAAGTGATCCAGCACAGAGAAGGTGCTGAAGGTGGATGGATGCAGCTGCTGGAGTCGGTTGCCTTCCAGCTGCAGGAGCTGCAGGGAGGTGAGACCCTGGAAGGAGTCCGGCTGGATGGACTCCAAACGGTTGTGGTCCAGGTGCAACCGGCTCAGAGACCACAGACCACGGAGAGTCTGCCTGCTGATTGCCTGCAGCTGGTTGTAGCTCATCTTTAGCACCTGAAATGACAACAAAAATGACTTGAATTTGACAAAACAAAAGACAAAAGTAGAGAAACAGAGTGAATCGTGAGAGCTAAACAACAGCTAAACAAACTGAGACTATTGTTCAAGCTAAAAGCCAAAAATGTAAAAAGAAAACAAAAAAAAAACAATGTTTTCTGAAAATGAAAAGTAGCAAAGACTAGCTAAAGGCTAAAATAGCAAATATAAAAGTAACAAAAAGATAAAAGCCAAAAATGTGGAAAAAACAAACAAAAAACTACAGAAAGTTTGCTGAAAATTAAAAGTAGCTAAAAGACTAAAATAGCAAATATGAAAGTAACAAAATGCCAAAAGCCAAAAATGTGGAAAAAAAACAACAGAATGTTTACTGAAAATGAAAAGTAGCAAAGACTAGCTAAAGGCTAAAATAGCAAATATGAAAGTAACAAAAAGCTAAAAGCCAAAAATGTGAAGAAAAAAAAACTACAAAAAACAACAGCATGTTGCTGAAAATGAAAAGTATCAAAGACTAGCTAAAGGCTAAAATAGCAAATATGAAAGTAACAAAAAGCTAAAAGTCAAAAATGTAAAAAAAAAAAAACCAGAATGTTTTCTGAAAATGAAAGGTAGCAAAGACTAGCTAAAGGCTAAAATAGCAAAAATGAAAGTAACAAAAAGATAAAAGCCAAAAATGTGGAAAAAAAACAACAACAAAAAACAACAGCATGTTTGCTGAAAATGAAAAGTAGCAAAGACTAGCTAAAGGCTAAAATAGCCCATGTGAAAGTAAAAAGCTAAAAAACAAAAGTTAAATTGTAGCTAGAAAGTAAAATGAGCATTAAAGCTAATAATAATAATTATTATTATTATTAAAAAAACAAAGGTTAGCTAAAGCTAAAAGAATGAAAAGAATAACCAAAACCAACAGAATGTTTGCTGAAAGTTTAAACTAGCAAAAGGCTAATGGTTAAAAGAGAAACTCTAAAAGTAAAACAAAAAATCTAAATGTGGTCAAACTAGAAACTAAAAGTATCAAAAACATTAGTTAAACACAAACATGCAAAAAGTTATGAACAGATAAAATGCATATCGCTCATTAACTGTCATGTCAGAGATTTGGATTAAGATCATCATGTAAGGCATTGGAAAATAAATGTGATATTGGGATTACAGAAACAGCTCTAAAATGGTTTAAATTATATTTATCTGATAGATTTTAATTTGTAAATGTAAATAATAAAACACAACAAAATTAGTCATGGAGTTCCTCAAGGTTCAGTGCTTGGACCAATACTCTTTACTTTGCTTCCATTAGATAAAGTTGTTAAACAGCATGGGATACATTTTTATTGTTATGCTGATGATACTCAGCTATAGTAGGGAGGCCCAGACTTCCCTCTCCCCAGCCACTTGGAGCAGCTCCTCCGGGGGAATCCCAAGGCGTTCCCAGGCCAGCCGAGAAACATAGTCCCTCCAGCGCGTCCTGGGTCTTCCTCTGGGTCTCCTCCCGGTGGGACATGCCCGGAACACCTCACCAGGGAGGCGTCCAGGAGGCATCCTAACCAGATGCCCGAGCCACCTCAACTGGCTCCTCTCGATGTGGAGAAGCAGCGGCTCTACTCCGAGTCCCTCCCGGATGACTGAGCTTCTCACCCTATCTCTAAGGGAGAGTCCAGCCACCCTGCGGAGAAAACTCATTTCAGCCGCTTGTATCCGAGATCTTGTTCTTTCGGTCACAACCCAAAGCTCATGACCATAGATGAGGGTGGGAACGTAGATCGATCGGTAAATTGAGAGCTTTGCCTTTTGACTCAGCTCTCTCTTCACCACGACAGACCGGTACAGCGCCCGCTTCACTGCGGACGCTGCACCTATCCGCCTATCGATCTCACGCTCCAGTTTTCCCTCATTCGTGAACAAGATCCCGAGATACTTAAACTCCTCCACTTGGGGCAGGACCTCCTCCCCGACCCGGAGAGGGCATGCTACCCTTTTCCGGCTCAAGACCATGGCCTCGGATTTGGAGGAACTGATCCTCATCCCGGCCGCATCACACTCGGCTGCAAACCGCTCCAGTGAAAGCTGTAAATCACGAACTGATGAAGCCAATAGGACCACATCATCTGCAAAAAACAGAGAAGCGATTCTAAGGTCACCAAAACGGATCCTCTCAACACCTTGGCTGCGCCTAGAAATTCTGTCCATAAAAGTTATGAACAGAATCGGTGACAAAGGGCAACCTTGGCGGAGTCCAACTCTCACTGGAAACGAGCCTGACTTACTGCCGGCAATGCGGACCAAGCTCTGACACCGGTCGTACAGGGACCTAACAGCCCATATCAATGGGCCTGGTACCCCATACTCCCGGAGTACCCCCCACAGAAACATTCACACAGAAACAGAAACATTTATTTACATAAAAAGCAAGTTAATAACATTATTTATCTGAGGAGCAGACTGCTTTGAGTTTAACTTCATCACAGAACTCTCATCCTGAGCAAGCACAGTGGAATGAAAAAAACTAAGAAACTTCCAGCAAAACCAGGCTCAGGACAAGTGGCCATCTGCTTCGACCAGTTGGGTTTGAGAAGACAGGAAGGAGGAACAGATACACAATGGCAGGTCAAGAATCACATGTTAATATAGAAATAATATGAAAACTATTCAATTTTAGCAATGCATTTAAGGAAATGAAGTCCATTTGTCCTTCAGTAGTCTAAGCTTAAGGTTGCATAACAAGCCGACCTTAATAGGATTTATCAAAAAGGAAAGTCTTAAGCCCAGTCTTAAAACTGGACAATGTGTCAGCGTCATGGACAGAAACTGGAAGTTGGTTCCACAAAGAGGAGTCTGATAACTGAAAGATCTTCCTCCCATTCTGCTTTTGGAAACTCTAGGAACCACAAGTACTGGTAAGCCTCCAGTCTGAGAGTGAAGTGCTCTGTTGGGAAAATGTAGAACAATAAGATCTGTAATATAATAAGGAGCTAGGTTGTGGACAGCTTTGTAGGTTAGAAGTAAGATTTTGAATTAATTTCTAGATTTCACAGGGAGTAAATGTAGAGAAGCTAAAACTGGAGAGATATGATCTTTCCCATTAACTCCATTTAAGACTCTGGCAGCAGCATTTTGGATTCACTGAAGACTTTTTAAAGAAGTATTTGGACACCCAGATAACAAGCCATTGCAATAGTCCAGTCTAGATGTGACAAATGCACGAACCAGTTTTTCTGCATCACATTAGATAAGATGTTTCTAAATTTAGCAATATTACGCAGGTGGAAGAAGGCGGTTCTAGTAATGTTTTTAATGTGGGGGATAAATTACATGTCCTGAACAAAAATAACACAAAGATTTTTAACATTAGAGCTGGAGGCCAGATTAATGCCATCCAATGAGGGCGAAAGACTTCAAAGTTCAGAAAATAATTAATTAGTGTCCCTCTATAACTGTTGAATTTAGGGGAAAACCTAATTCAAGCTAAATGCCAATCCCAACTGATCTCAGAAAACACAAATATGGCTATAATTCAGTCATTTTTTCAGATATTGTGGTAGAACTGGGGTTAAAAACTGGCGTGGTAATAGCTGAGAGTCATCCCCAACACACACTCCAAGTGTTACTCGTTGTGTGAGACCTTTGGCCAAATAATTTATAAAACACTAGATGCATTTACCGTAATAAAACTTTCAGATGTACATGTACAACTAATTATTGCTCAGAGTAAATTTTAATTTAAGATGGCCATAGCCAGTTTACTTGAGCAGACACCAAAATGGCCATTACCCTGTAAATTTTACAGATATTAAGATTGAACATAATGCAGTAGTAGCTGGGAGTCCTTAAAAACAGACTATCTCACAATATTATGAGTTTTTTCATGGTGTTAATTTTAAGATTGAACCCAGATGTGTTTAACTTTAATTCCTAATATAAACAATCTTTGTCTAAAGCACTGGCATAAACTCGGCAGGCTGTTTGTATTATTTTAAGCAATGCTAGGCTTTTTGTTTTATTGAGGGTTCATAAAAAATAAAATAAAAATCAACCTGTTTGAAAATATTAAATCCTTATATTTATTTTCTCATTTCACATTTTTTTATTCTCTACTTCTTTCATAAAAAGCAAGAAGGAAGATTTAACAGTCTACCTCAAAACGAGGTTAGTTGCTTCTTGTGTTTGTAATAATAAGGGTTGCAGATGATTCATTGGCGACAATGACAACAATCTTTCATCTGTGCCACCTTTTGTGTCAGCCATATGAATTTGTTTCTCTGGCTGGCTGCAGTTTGACAGACAGAACCTCAGCTGCTGGATTTAGGAAAGGGCATGTATACAAAATAACATACGCACACACAAGGACACACAGATTCACTGCTACATTTATTGTTTTTCTGTTTCTCTTCTTATATTCCATATTCATTTTTATTATGCAAAATATTGCATATTAAAGCCTTTTTTTTGATTGAACATTTATTCTACTTCATATGTGCATCTGTCATGTTAGTGCTGTTGAAACTGTCTAGACTTCACCTAAGCAATTTGACACCTCCAGAATCATACCCAACGCTGTCATTGTAAAATTTCACAGCTTGGCAAATTAGTGGCTGGTATTTTAATGGCTCATTTTTAACATTTATATTTGTCAGCGAAAACCTTTCAGAAATATATTGTCATTCTTCGTACAGTGAGCCATTGTCTCCTTGGCTGTTTTGAAAATTTCTTTTTGTTGTAGTACACGAGCTGAGAGTGCAATTTCCTTCAGGAAGCATCCACTATCTGTAAGCTAAGTGTACGATTTATGCAGAGTATAGACTACTTTTTGCCATACAATGTAGAGAACATTTGCATATTTATAGAAAATTCCAGTTAAGGGTAAGCCATTAACTTGGCATTATGGTCATGTGCTTAAATAAAGAGTTGCGTTTAAAACAATGAAGCTAAGTTTGTCAGTAAAGCCAGTCTGCTATCTGAACCGAAATACAAATCTGTGCAAACTATTTTCAATATACTTCGTATTTCATTTTTAGTTTCAAGGGGGCATTCAACACTTGCTCTTCTCAAGGGTGGACATCTTCTCCTCCTCTCCCTCTCTGCTTTGTTTTGCTTTGCTTTGTCCTGTCTGTGAAACTGCTTACTTAGAGCCTCTCTTCTACAAATCTTCCGCATTATAACTATGGACTTGGATTTGGCCAGTTGGTCCCTCAACACAGTTGATAAAATTTCTTCTAAGAGAAGACAGGCTTTAGGCGAGCTGATTTTCCCTGTTGGCATGCACGCAGCTGGACATCTCATCGACTTGGAATACTTGATGACGTGTTTATCTCTGCTACATTTGTGGATTTTAAGGACACATTTATAATTGGATGCATGATAACTGGTTCCTGCTTTTTGGATTCAGCTGGTTGCTGGTTTATCTACAATCAAGGAAGTTGTCTGCAGCAAATTTGGACCTGGTCAGGCTGCTTGCCTTATGATGGCTTGGTTCGTGCCTTGAGCACCCAGACTCAAATGATTTTGGCAGGATGGATCAGATATCTGGGATTTTTACTCAGGCATGGTCCATTGGTGTGGCCATGTAATTTGGTCGTTTCGGAACCGAGTGGACCAACATAGACTCAAGATAGATGTTACTAAAGTTATGTCTGTTCCCAAAACAATTGTGTTTCTCTGAATTTGGCTCCTTGACTGACCTTGACATGCCATCTTATCATAACCCGCCTGCAAGTTTTGTAAACATGATGGATCTGCTCTTCCCTCCCCTCCAACCAAGGAATTTCCATGGACATTTCAGAGGGACCCAGCTGAATAAATATTCTGTCATCATTTCAGGACTCTTTGGATTTGTCTTTGGTCATCCTCATCACCCCCGTAGTGTGTACAGATCTCTCCAGAGGGAACTATTTGAACTGAGTGATTTTATCTGAACTCTGCAGTGCCTCTGTGTGTCCTCTCT
>JBBPBX010077263.1:0-13306 GCA_038048925.1 Garcialebias charrua
ATTCCGATTTTTGGTGTCACGATTCGATTCAAAATCGATTTTTCGATTCAGAAACGATTTTTCTATTAAAATGGTCATAAATTTAGTTTCAGTTTTGTAACTGACAAGCTGAAAAGAATAAACAACAATGTAAACAAATGGAACATTTATTTAAAACAATAATTTTAGGTTCCTTATTGTATCAAATTTTTTGCATCGTTTGATATTTATACCAAAAATAGGAACAAATAATACAGGAATGCATTAAATTCTGTAACTTAAATAACCAGTATTAGGTTAGCTTTTTGCTCTGTTACTTATAGAAGATTATTGTTTGAATTGATTGTTTGAACTTGTTTTGTTTTTGAAAAAAGGGGCAGATAAAATAAGATTTCTTCTTCTTTCTGCCACCTTTCATTTTATGTATTCTTTCATATACTATGAGATATGGTTTTATTTTCTTTATCTTTTGGGTTTTAATGTAAAAAAAAAAAAAAAATCGATTTTGGGGCTTTTAGAATCGATTCTGAATCGCCAGGACTAAGCAATCTAGATTGCTCAGTTCTACCCAGTTAAAAAGAGAATAAAAATTATCTCATGATACTCACTTTACTCCTTTTCCTTTTAGTAAATGACTGAAACCTAACTTTGGGGGTTGCTGGTAGTTTTTTTTTTTTTTTTCTTTTTTTTTCTTCCATTCAACAATATTTTAAGTTGTTCGTTCTCATGTCTACATTTGAGTCAAACATAATGTGTAGACAGTCTATATGAGCTCAGGGAATAGGATGCTCTGGATGCAATAAACTGGACAATGACCCCACCTACTGTTTGCTTTGCACCACTGCCTCTAAAGTCTGTTCAATTGTTCTCCATTTGCGTTTTACACTGAAAACCAACAAGGCTTAAGTGCATTTATTCTTATAAAGATATTTGATTTTTTATTTATTGGCTGATTTTTACATTGCTCTAATGAAACTGTAAGGCTGTCTTCTCTTCACAGTGCCATGAGCAGACGACCAGATGATGCAGAAAAGACTGAATCACTGTTTCCTTGGCCTAATTGAAAAGCTGATAAAAAGTAGTAAACTCTTCAAGGAAAATAGTTCGTGTTGCACTTGTTAGAAGACCATTGTTAAATAAATAACTAAATAAATAAAAACATAAAATCTTTGAGTATCCATGCTGTATGGCGAAAAAACAACAACAAAGACTTTTGTTTTGAAGGCCAGCTTTAGTCATTTACCGGAAGTACTTCACTGCTGTTTCCGCTTTGCGTTCCGATGGATAAATAATCACGGTTTTGGTAACATTTAACATTTATATGTGTTGCTGTGCCGACCAGGAGAAAGCTTCACAGCTATGAGCGCCATTATTCCTCTGATAGAGCAGCTGTCTGCTCGGGTGGTTCGGGTTTTAGGCTGCAACCCGGGACCGATGACCCTGCAGGGAACCAACACTTACCTGGTCGGCACCGGGGAAAGGTCGGTGAGAAAGTTCAACTACTTGTTAGGAACTTGTAATGTGTTCTCCAATAGTTGGACTTGTTTTTACGTCCTTTCTAAATTCATGTTTGAAATTAATGTTATTTCTCCATATATTACTTGATATGCACAGTTTTTTGCTAGTTAAAACATGACGCGCCAAATTCAATTGAAGATTTCCTTAATTGTAGGAATCCTTGGTTGCACATACATTTGGTGTCATTAACAGAATAGTAAGTTTATATCGCATTAAACTGAATCTACTTGTCACTTCGGCAGTCAGTATGTTATATTCAAAGTATTTGACAATACAACTAAATAAACAAGTGCGCAATACTGTAGTGTCTTCAGGTTTTCCTGTCTTGTTCTGATTAACTTTGATCAAATTTGCTGCATGCACTCCATTTAATTTGTTAAACTGATTGATGCATTGGCACATAAACATTGATCACAACAAATGCACCCGACTGAAAGTGCTAGACTTTTCTACTCTGTTCCTGCCATGCACCTTCACAGCCTGATGCAGAGCAATCATGTGACACAAGCTAACATGTAGTTTTCAGCAGACAAGATTTATGCTTGAACCCCCATTTCAGAACCCCTAAATACTGTATTTCAAAAAGTACGGAAGCAAACTGCACATTGAAAAAAGTTCAGGACGACCTCTTTTATGTTTGATTTCACACTTTGCAAAGAGTACCTACCTACTGATTTAATACAGGTAGTCCCCGACTTACGAACAAGTTCCGTTCCTACACGCGCCGTCGTAACACAAAAATCGTCTTAAGTCGGAAAATACATCCAAATGGCACCTCATACGTACAGTACTGTATTTTACCAAGCACTTAGCCTATCCTAACACATTACCCTACATAATTATCAAAAAACACATACATTTGGAGCCATAATGAAGGGAAAAAAAAGAATTAATAACCTACTGGGAGCAGGTGAAGCCTTCCTCCGCCTGTTAGCATGTTAGCTCGTTGCTAAGCTGTAGCCTCTCTGCCTCGTAAACCTCCGGTCCAAACAAAGGTCTCCTGTACTTTTCCACGCGCGGTCCAGAGTTTTACAGTAAGGTCTGTTAGCATGTTAGCCCCTCCTAACCTCCTCTGCCCCGGTCTGCCTGTAAACAATGAGGTCTCCTGTAATTTTCAGCTGTAATCCTCCGCCCGTGGCCGCTAAGGTACACTCTCCCCCCTCCCTCCTGTAAATTTCCGCCTCCGCTGAGTTTCGGTACCATATTTTTTGGTGTAAAGGCGCATAAACCGTGTAACTCGAAACAATGCTTTTCACTGGGAGGGCGTTCGTAACCGCGAAACGTCGTAAGTCGAGGACTACCTGTATTTAATTTTGATTTCTATAATCAGTTCTCATGTTTACTAAATGATTTGAGTCAGTAGCTCACATTGTGACTGAACCCAACAAGCCTGATCATCTTTGCTGCATGCATCGTCCTACACTAACATGTAAATGTATTTCTTGGAATACAGTACTAATACTCTGTAATTTATTAAGAGTGTCAGTGATTTAAGTTTTTTTCTTCTAATTATGCTTTTATAAAATATATATGTTCATAAAGTCTGTAAGAAACTTAAATTATGTAAAACGTTCACTGTGTTGTACGGTGCAGACGTGTCCTTATAGACACTGGGGAACCTGCTGTGCCCGACTACATCAACAACCTGAAAACTGCACTGGGCCAGTTCAACACCAGCATCCAGGAGATCATCGTCACGCACTGGCATTATGATCACATCGGAGGAGTGGAAGATATCTGCAGAGACATCACCGGTTAGGGCTGTTTGTGAGGATTTGTTTATTGTAATGCTTATTGTTGTTTATTTTTGCAGGATTTTGTAACCAAAAGTGAATAATGACATCAGTTATGTTATTAATAGTGCCGGTACTTATAAACTGCTCTAGTACATGTATTTACATACTCTTTGGAATAAAATAATAGAAGATGGGATTTTTTTCTTCTGTTTGTTCCTGCAGGATCTGAGGTCCGAGTCAGCAAATTGCCACGCCACACTCAAGCCACAGAGACGGCTGGAAAGAAGAGCTACACTTACCTGAATGATGGCGATGTCATCCAGACGGAGGGAGCCACGCTCAAGTCCGTTCACTTCACGAACAGATCATAGAACATTTTAAACATGACGTTAAAACACCACTCAGGAAACAAACATTTGGAAATCGGTGACAAATTACAGCAAGTGATGAGTTTGGGTCCATCGTCGAGTTATTTATTCATTTATTTCAGAGTGCTGTTCACCCCGGGCCACACTGATGACCACATGGCCTTGCTGCTGGAGGAGGAGCAGGCGATTTTTTCTGGAGACTGCATTCTGGGTGAAGGCACGGCCGTGTTCGAGGATCTCTACGACTACATGAGGTCTCTGAAGATCCTCCTGGACTCCAAGGCTGACCTCATCTACCCCGGTATGTTTGATTAGTTGATTCACTTGGTAAAATCTTGTTGTCAAAGTGCCCGTTGATAACAATACTGTAACTGCACATGCCTGAATTGGAGCCCTCCATTTGTTTCTGCTGATCCCTGAGCAGGACACGGGCCTGTGGTTCAGGACGCTGGCGCCAAGATCAGCTACTACATCAGCCACCGGGAGCAAAGAGAACAGCAGATCCTGACAGCAGTTCACGATGGAGCCGGGAAACCGTTTTCCTCCACGGAGCTCGTCAAGATGGTCTACAAGGTCAGGAGAACCTCTCTGTGTGTCGGGCTTTTTCCTGCCTGTTGCCTGTAGAAGAAGAAAAAAAAAAACAACTACCGTATTTTCCGCCTGAAAAGTCGCACCTCTCTATAAGACGCATTGTCCAATTATTGGCAATAAATTGGAAAAATCCATAATCATGTCGCACCTTTATATAAGTCGCATCTATTATGCGTCACCGCTATGCGACGCGTCAGCGCGTCATTTGCCCTGCTGAAAATGGCGGCCACAGAAGCATGCATGGAAGGACTTTTAACAAGATTAACACGGTAAAAACAATTATTTGTTTGCGGAAAATTATAGCAAAGATGTGTCTTAGCTTAACCGTTCCTTAATAAATTCACGTAATGGTCAAATCTGCTGGATTTAAATTGTTTCGCTTTGACGTCTTCCAAACGGTCGCGCGCGCTGCGAAGATAAATTGTAAATAAATTGAATTTTAGCTCAAATGTCTCATACAGGTAACAGTTTGTAAAGGAACACCAAGTGATTACTTTCTGTAAGTTTAAAGAAAATCTGTCCTGTGGTTCATGAGTTATTTATCTAAATAGTCCCCGTTTACGGTAGCTAACCGCTAACAACCAACGATGCTAAAAGATCGAATTTTAGCTCTAAACATCTCCTACAACTAACAGTTTGTAAATGTCCACCAAGTAATTACTTTCTGTAAGTTTAAAGAAAATCAGTCCTGTGGTTTAGTAGTTCATACCTCCAGAGCAGGAGGCCGGGCAGCGACAGAGTCAGTCCGACCAGAGGAGGCTGCCGTCGGACACATGAGGTGGGAACGGTCGGTGTACCCTAGCGGACAAAAGTGGTACTGCACCATTTTTTGCCAAAATGAAAAACGGTCATATCTGAGCCAAAAATTGGTCTAAAAATATGGGAAAAAATCCATAAACAAGTCTCACCTCTCTATAAGTCGCAGGGCATGCAAATTAGGCAAAAAGGTGCGACTTATAGACCGGAAATACGGTAGAATAAAAGAGTTTAAACAGTGCAGTGAAAAAGTATTCACTCCTCACAGATTTATTTTGCTCATTTTCGTTTTGGGACCTCTGGATGAGGTTTTGCTGGAGTCATTTTTACCGACTTGTTGCTCCTGGAAAGGTTCATTACCGTTTCAGGTTTTCTCCATCAGTGGATTTTGTCTCTATTTAACTGATTTCTGGATCCTACAGGTCTGGTCAGTTATCAGACCTTGTGTGGCTTATAAAACTGAACTTGGCTTGCTACAAAAAAAACCTATTTGAAGGTACTAAAATGTAATATGCAAAAACTCAGGACAGTGTTAGTTTTACTATTTTATGCTTATGTCTATTATTATATGTTTCAGTGTTTCAATGTTTAGATGGTTACTGTTGCACCGAGGGACTGAGAGAAACGCAATTTCGGTCCTGTGTATGTCCTGTACAGTACATATTGCAGATCTGACAATAAAGTTGACTTTGACTTTGACTTTGACTTTTGACTTATTAAAAAACAAAACATAAAATAAAAAACTAAATTAGAACTTTTTTCCTCATTGTTTAGTTACAGGTATATGTCCCTAAATTAAAAATGAGTAAGCATACTTTGTGTATGGCTGCCGTCAACCACATGTGTTTGTTTACCTACAGAAACAGCTAAAGTGACTGAAAATAGATCAGCTATGGTGAGCAGTTTTGGATGGAGTGGTCCAACAGGTCTGACATGTTATATATACACACGCATATATATACATATGATATACAGTACACATATTTATAGATATATAGATAGATATAATTTAGTTTAGTTTATTCATTCATTTTATAATAAAAAACAAAATAATACAACATTTTACAACAAATAAATATACAACACATAAATAAAATGAAGGGTGGCAGTAAGAAGAAAAAAAAATCTTATTTTAACTGCCCCCTCTTACAACCCATCAAATCAAACAACAATCAACTTTAATTAATAAAAAAACAAGAAATAATTCACCAAAAAATATCGAACTACAAAGCAACATACACAACAGTATTTCATTTATATCTTTGCAATAGTCCACTGTTTATCATTTTCTTAAAGACCGTGTAAAGTGAATTTCAATATTTTCTTAAATAAACATTATAAATGTGATAATTGTAATCTTGTAAATGAGTAAAAAGTCTCAAAATTGTAGCTCAATTAATTTTGGAGTTATAGAGCAAACTGTGTATAAACATATTTCTATTTCAGGATTTTTTAGGCGTGTTTTAAACGGGACCGCGTTTCGTCACGCGGTCCTCATTAGTATAGCCCTACCCCCTGCTGCTCCAGTCATATAAATTGTTCTTCGCATGGGTGGAGCCGTTCACTCGCGAATCGCAGATAGCATCAGATAGCAATAGCATAGATATTTTTGTTCATTGTTAGCTAGCTAATCAATTATGCCTCGTTCCTGCATCTTCCCTGGATGTTTTAATGGTCAGGGCACCTGCTACTGACCGTCTCCCTCCTCAGCCTCCGGACACCGCCGCCGCCTTTCCTGTTTCTTTTCTTTCTTTTTTTTATTGCTAAGCCTGTGCCCTACAAGTTCACAAGCTCCTTTTTTGCTAAGAAAATGCGACAGGTCCATTGCATACTTAGTTATCAACGTGATTACTCTTTATTTTAATCACCAACACAGCCCCCGCATGCGATGTGTCGGGTCGGACCGGGTGCAGCCGCGCGAGTCCGCTCATCTTCTAAACACAGAACAGCGGAGTTATGAATTATAGTTGTGTCCTCAACTTTTAAAATAAAACCAGAGTTGTTTGTGCACTAAAAACAGCGTAACTCTTGGAAAAAGGAGCAAACAGAGCAGGTTTACTGATGAACCTGTCTTCCTCCTCCACACACAGTTCAGCTCTGAGCGAGAGGGTCCTCCTACTTGCTCTGAGCTGCAGAACTGCGCTGAAACCACGCCCACGCGCTGACACGCCCCCACCGTTCCAGACCCTGGGAAAATCATGTTTTTTCCTTATATTTGAGACTTAATTTTATAAGGTAAACAATGTTTTTAATCAGTCAGATTTATATGGGTGATTAATAACACATATTTATGCCGTGTGACAAACTCAAAACACAAATTTAATTTTACTTTACACGGTCTTTAAATGTAATCATTGTTGCTGCATTTTTGACTTCAGTCTCCAAGACATTCCATAAGCCAATTCCTTGAATTGAGGTTGACCGACCCTTTAAACTGGTTCTATATTGTGGTTTAATAAATACTTCTATTCCCTTAAGATTATAACAGCTTCGCCGTTTAACAAAATGCATTTGGATATTTACAGGCAGTTGATTTTTATGAGCTCTATACATTTTTTTTTCTTCTTTCGGCTTTATTCCCTGCGTTAGGGGTCGCCACAGCGAACTGGTCGCACGAAGATTTGGCAGTTGTTTTTACGCCGGATGCCCTTCCTGACACAACCACAGACCACCGAGCAACCACAGCCCTCTGTGTGGAGCAGAGAGCTGATATCTAGGGTTCCCGGGGGAGCAGATGGTGTGGGTTAAGGGCCTTGCTCAAGGGCCCAGAGTGGGGCAGATGAGGGTGGAGACAGGTGTGACCGCTTCACTTATCCCACCCACATCTTTGATGTTGTCGGTACCGGGGCTTGAACCGGCGACCTTCCGATCACAAGCTCACCTTCTTAACCTCTGCGCCACCACTCCCTACTGAGCTCTATACATAACTAATAAAATATTATAATCCACCAAGTCCTGGAACTTCAACAATTTCAATTGATCAAATAAGGTGTTAGAAGGGTGACAATAATGTTTTCCTGTGATTATTCTAACAGCTCTTTTTTGTAGCAAAAAAATAGGCTCTGTAAATGTTTTACAAGCTTTCCCCCAAACAACAATGCAGTAAATCAAATGTGGAGCAATAATTGTATTATACAACAAATACAGGGCTCTGTCATTCAACAAGTCCCTGACTCTGTATAATACAGCAATGGACTTAGCCATCTTTGTCCTAACAGAATTTATGTGATTCTTCCACGTCAATTTATCATCAATAATAACGCCCAAAAACTTCACTTCATTGACACGACAGATTTCAGCACTATCAATCATAAATGGAACATTAACAGTTTTCTTTTTTTACTGAATATCATATACTGGGTTTTATCTAAATTCAACGATAATTTATTTAGTTTAAACCAATTTTGAATTTTAACAAATTCTGTCGTCATCAACTCAAACAACTGTTCAATATCTTTACCAAAACAAAAGAATGTGGTATCATCAGCAAACAATATACACCTAAGGAGTCCTGACACTTTTACCAAGTCATTTACATATAGAATAAACAGCTTTGGGCCAAGTACAGAACCCTGAGGGACTCCACAGGTAATATTGCAGAGGTCGGATCTTACATCATTTATCTGCACAAATTGTTTTCTATTTTTCAAATAACTGGATACCCACTGCAATGCTAGTCCTCTGATACCGTATTTACTCAATTTGTCAATGAGAATATCATGATCGATAGTATCGAAAGCTTTCTTTAAATCAACAAAAACACTTAAACAATTTTGCTTTTGGTCAATAGCCGTAGTTATGTGTTCCATAAATTCCATGATAGCCATTGACGTAGAGTTTTGTTTTCTGAATCCATATTGACTCTCACTCAAGATATTTTGTTTATCAATGAATTCATCTAATCTTAGCACAAATAATTTTTCTAAAATCTTCGAAAACTGTGGCAATAGGGATATTGGTCTATTTGTTGAATACAGTATACCGGTACCTTTATCACCATCTTTAAAGAGAGGTACTATTTTAGCAGTTTTCATATTTTCTGGAAATGTTCCTGTCGAAAATAATAGTTACATATATATGTAAATGGCTCAACGATATGACTAATAATAGCCCTGTCATGATAACAAATTTTGCTGGGTGATTAATTGTCACAGATTATTATAATAAATGATATTATTGTTTGAAATTTGACAGCCAAGAATGGAGCCAAGATGGTCTAGTGGCAGGGCTTTTGACTACGGACCCGAAGGTCGCGAGTTCGCTCCCCGGCCACTACCCAGCTTGGGGTGTCTATGAGTGCACACCTATTTCTCCAGCTCCCCGGGCGCTTTCGGGCTGCTCACTGCACCACCTGGTAGGTGGTTGGGTTAAATGCAGAGACGAATTTCGTCTGTGTATGGGAACATACGCAGATGACAGGAATAGACATTATTATTATTATTAGTAATTAGTAATTGTCAAATTTAAGAAGACTTTTTAATTTGTTTTGTGTGTAGTACCTTTTTTGACCACTCGATGGCAGTATAAGACAGTTTGAACCAAAGGATTGATAGTGAGGGAGCAAGCAGCGTGTCTTTAAGAAAAAATGAGAAGGAGGCCCGTTGACGTGACATGGGCTGTCTCTCTTCGGTTCTCAGACGCTCTGTGTGGTTTGAGCTCTTTAGCATAGCATTTTGGACACAAAGCTTTTAATAATAATAAAAATAAAATAAAAAACGGTAAACAAATTCTCAGCTTTTTGTAGAAAAAAAAAACAACTTTTTACATGATTGCACTAGCCTGGTTAAAACCAGACCCTGTCCTTCACTTCGCTTCAGACAAGGGTCTGGACTTTTTCCATAGAGAAACGTTTCTTGCTGGAGGCGTTGGCCTCTGCTGAGGAACAAAACCATTGGATATTTTGAACAGGGAAAGCATTCTGCTCCCTCCCCTCAGAGCCACCCCCCGTGCACTGGTGAACTTGACTGACAACTGCTCCGCCTCCTGCAGCTTTTCTCTTGCTGCGCAAATTCTGTGTTTATATGTTAATAAAACATTTTAATAAAATAAAACCATGGATCGCTGGTCCAGCTCACCAAAAGACCAGAAAATCTGATGGGACTCGGTCAGCAACGTAAAACCCGAGTTTAAAGGGGACCACACATGCAAAATTCACTTTTTAATGTTTTTTTACTAAACTTTGGGTATTTACTTCATAAAAAAACAGTCCTTGTGCCAAAAAAATGCACCCAGTGGTTTATTTACTCTAAGTAGATTTATTTATTTTTGATAAATACACCAGGATTCACACTTCCTGCATTTATTGACGTCACAAGCCGCAGCCAAGCCGCAGCCAATCAGATCAAACCTGAGTCCAGCCCCTCACCTAGCAACCCCTGGTTAGGCTCAACCCACTTCTGTATTAAACACATGACTGTTGTTTTTCATGATTTCATCTCATCTTTTGTTTATATGTTCTTAATTTCATGTGTACAGCACTTTGTTGCAGCTGTGTTTTTTTAAATGGCTTTATAAATAAAGTATAATTGTTATTTTTATGTTTTAGTTCAATTTTTAGTGTATTTGCGATCGCTGCCAACGCGCAGCCGGCAAAAATTAAACGAGCGGACCACAGGCGGAAGGACCGGGTTCGACGGGACCCTCTTCCGGCGCGATGGAGCGGAGCTTCAACTGTACAGCCTTGCAGCAGCCTCGCAGCAAGAGGACCTTCTCCTTACAGATTAATTTACGGGAGACACTTGGTGAACTTTGTGTTGTCTTCACTGGAACAGCGATAACTCCCAAAATCTCATCGCGTGCAACGAGCGGAGCTGGCGAAAACCGGAAGAGGAACAAGCTAACATTAGCTTCGGATTCGGGTGGTCTAATGCTAAAAGGAGCAGCAAACTGCGGCGCGCTCAGACGGGTTTCGGTAAGTTATCTTAAGCTAACACTAACAGTAAGTCAAATGAGTAATAAAAAAAGAGCTAATTTTAAAACAACAACACATTACAGATACTGGCTGTTACAGAGGGCGTGAACAGATCGTTGAAGGGCGTGGACTTCAAGAAACCGGTCGTTCAAAACGAAAGTTAAAAATGGCAGAATTAAAAAGGGTATAATTGATTATCTAATAATTATTTTGTGCATTAAATTGAAGGAATAGGGTCTGGATATCCCACAGAAATACCATAAAAATTTAAAAAATACATCTGAGGTCCCCTTTAATTCTCGTGACAACCTCAGCCATTTCCTCCTTGTTCATTTCACTCAACGGAGGGTGGAGGAGAAGGAGGAGGGAGGAGGGAGCGATTACTTGACTTTTGGGAAAAAAAACAAAAGAAAACTCCAGATAAGGGATTAAGAAGGGGAAATTAATAAATTTGTGTCACATATAAAACAGTTCTGCATCGCTTTGCATCGCTTTGAATGAGAACATGCGGCTGCTCGCTGGCTGCGCTGGGACAGGTGGGGGCGTGGGTTAGGGGCCAAAAACTCCGCCCCTTCTGTTCTCTGATTGGTCCGAACAAAAATCTACCGGAGAAATCGTTGTTAATGGGAGAAGTCCCAGACTGTGCAGTGAAGGGAAATGAGAATTGAGCGGAGCTGTGCAGGAAGGCGAGGGCCAGGCTATGATTGCACGGGTTTCAACTGTAAATTTTGGCGCTTCGACAAGACAGAGGTTTTTTGCCGATGTCGGCCTGTTAGCTTAGCTTCTCAGCTTAGTCAAAAGTCAAAGTCAACTTTATTGTCAGAACTGCAATATGTGCAGGACATACACAGGATTGAAATTGCGTTTCTCTCAGTCCCTCGGTGCAACAGTAACCATTTAAACACTAAAACACTGAAACATTTAATAAACATAAGCATAAAATAGTAAAAGTGTAACAGTGCTTTTAGCTGCTTTTGATGATCCAAAAACACGATTTTGGATCATAAAAACAGATATTAAAGTGAAAAGGAGGGGTCAGTGAAGAGCTCTGGAGTTGAGCCTTTTGTCATCCAGTGTCTTCAGTAGAAAGAGAGCAACACATAAGGACAATAAATGAAAACGAGGTCGATAACTTTCATTTATCATGCGATTTATTGATTTATTGTTTGTCACGACAGGCCTATATATAAATACTAAAATAAACTGCTACTTGTACTACTATACTATACTGTACTTTGTGGTTTTTCACTTATCGCACGGCTTGGATTCCTCCGCGATAAACGAGGGACTACTGTCAATCTTTCTGCTTTTCATCCAGGATACTCCTGAACACCTGCACCAAGCTGCTAAGATCAACCTGGTCCATCACCTGAAGAAACTGGAGAAGGAAGGCAAGATCAGTTCAGGTAAGGTCACCTGTTGCTGCTGATGTGAAAACAAAACGCTCACAACAATGAAGCTCTTCAGTTTGTTGGATGACTGTGATCTTTGTCCCCCTCCAGTGCACGACTCGACTCAAAGCAGCAAGTGGAGGAGTAATCTATAATGTCCAGCCACGCAGAGAGGAGAGAAATGATCAAATCTAACCTGAGGGGTGAAGATCCACCTTGTTGTGATTTTTAACATCCACATGTTTGTCTGACATGATGACCTTCATGCTCTAATGGCGCTGTTGATCAAAAAGTGTGTGATGTGGTGGTTTGGCTCGTTGCTTCGAGTGTTTTCAGTTTAAAAAAAAAACACCTTATAGGGACAAAGCTGCTGCTTGTGACACAGTCGAACATGTTGGACATGTGTGAAGATCAGCCGAGTCCTTTGTTTGTCCGAGCGTCTCAGCTCCGTCGCGTCACTGTCCTCTGCCAAATTAAACGTACACACTTCATTCGTCAGTTTAGAACTTTAAACGCATCGCACTCCAGCTGTGAGATGAAACGTAAACATCTGGATGTTGAATGGAGGATAGAAACGGCTTAATTAGATGAGAACTTTTCCTCTTTTTTTTTTATTTTTTAGATTTGAAGCGGTTCTGAAACACCTAGTTTTGCACATCTTCCATATCAGAACACCTTCCTGGTATTTCCAGCACCGTGTGCTGTCGTCGTGTAAATATGTGCGCGTGGATGGGATTTCTTACAGGATGCACTGTCCTACATTTCTTGGACTTGCGCTGTTTGTGAAGCCCTCGGGCTTTCTAAACATTTATCAATGCGGCCCATTCGCACCGCCCTGCCACTGGTGTATGTTTAACTGATCTCAGAAAAGCTCTTACCTGCTTAACAGTCGATTAGAGGCTTAACAGGTTGTCAGTTGTGTTTGTGGCTCCACACAGGCTGTTGACTGTCACAGGGCAAGGAGTGCATCTTTAGTCAGCCCACTTAAAAAAAAAAAAATAATAATAATACTGTATCTGTATATCTATCTATCTATCGATCGATCGATCGATAGAT
>JBBPBX010077264.1:0-16914 GCA_038048925.1 Garcialebias charrua
TGCTGCTGTTTGTAACCTTGGGTTTGATAAGGCAAGTGAACTCCTCTCTGTGTTCCTGTCTTTTTAAGTTCTAACTGTGCGGAAACGCTTCAGTCTCTGAATGGACAGAGAGTTTGAATGGACAGAGACCTGAAAGCTCTCTGCCTTGCAGCTGGTCAAGCTTGGTCAAGAGCCAAAGACTAACTTGTCAGCTAGAACTGATGGACGCCTCCATCCAGTTCCCCGAGCAAAAGCTCCAAAGTTCCTAATGAACTTTCTTTGAGAAACATCTCGTCTTGAAGTCGGCCAGAAGCTGCCACATGTTTCTGACGGCTGACGCGGATCCGAGGAGACGTTGGAAGTAAACGACCAGTTCAGACGTACGAGGGCCGGAAGGACTCTGTGCACCTGGGAGGCTGGTAATATCTTTATCAGACGCATCGTCAAAAGGTAAAGCTGTTTACAAACGTACCTGGGATTTAGCCGAAGTCGGATGGAAAGTGTCATCTCTGGTTACACTCGAGATAAATAACTTAATCTCTCCAACCTCTTATTCCTCCTTTTCCCTTTCCCTCTCAATCTTAAGCTGGAAACTATTTTAAGCTGAAATGCCCCTCAGACTAAATATGTTAACATCCAATATTTATGTCTGTTGTGTTGAATTTAAGTGTGCTGACGTTTTAAATTGAAAGAAAGTGAAATCATGTCAATCAAGTGTAATGGTGTTAATTTAGTTGATTTATTTTAAATAAATGATAGTGTCTTTTTGACATATCAAACTAAGTTAACGTGTCCATTGTCACTTAATGGCTCTGTTTATTTATCCATCATAAAGATCACAGAAATATTGAATAAACTGAAAAAGAAGAGAATCCGTGAAATTACTATTCAATCTGAATAAGTAAATTAAGGTAAAAAGGAGGTCAGTATCAAAACTGACCCTCCATTTAACCCCTTACATCCACATTCACAGGAGGCACATATGGTGTTGAGGTGGCTATAGGAGGTGCAGGAGGCTGTTGTGTAGAAAGTCCACCAGACCCACAGGAATTAACCCCATCTAGATGATCCAGCAATTTCTGTTGTAGGGACAATGTAGTTTGAAGGACATCCCTCAGCTGCTGGACGTCATCTTTTAATTCTAGAACCTGTTGATGGAGGTCTGGAGTTCTCTGATGTGGTGGTACAGATTGAAGAAAGTCAGTATCCGTTTCAGAGTCAAAAACAGAAAAATCTGGTTTAAATGCCATTTTGTTTCTTCAACCTCTATGGTAATGTCCAAAGCAAATGGAATTTTCACAGCAGAAAACCTCAGGATTGTGAACAATTTTTTTTTATTTTTTTATTTTTATCTTCAGGTTGTTTTGCTTTTAAGTTTATATTGGCAGTAGGGCTCGTAGGCGAGTAAATGTCCAAATATAAAATCTTCTTAAGCAGAGAATCAACCCAGTTCACAGAGTTCAGAGTTCACAGAGTTCAGAGTTCACAGAGTTCACAGAGGTGTGTTGCTCTCCGCTGTCACTGTGTTTGTGCAGCTCAGTCTGTCCGTATCCTTCCGCAGCTCAACAAGTTGAAGCCCAC
Organism: Garcialebias charrua; assembly: GCA_038048925.1. Classification (NCBI taxonomy): domain Eukaryota; kingdom Metazoa; phylum Chordata; class Actinopteri; order Cyprinodontiformes; family Rivulidae; genus Garcialebias; species Garcialebias charrua. The sequence goes on from JBBPBX010077264.1 coordinate 1,561, forward strand.
AAAATAGTCTGCATGACTGAGTTCCACTGGAAAATAATCCATAAAACTCACCAGGCCTTTCAGCAATCGTGTTAAGAGTCAGAGTAAGAGAGTCAGAGTCAGAGAATCTTTATTGTCATTTGCACCGCATGTGGTACATGTGATGAAATGAGATTATGTACACAGGGTCCCAGTTACATTCAACAACAAAATGTAAGAGAAAAACAGTAATAACATCTAGGATTAACTAAGAAAAACATCAACTAGAAATACACTAAGCACTAATGTAATAGAAAAACAAAATCATTACAAACAGACAGCCGCACGAACATGAGTCTATATGAGCAAATGGTCACATATGAACACAGCAACAAGAAAACAGATCAGCATCAGCATGATGTGATATTTTGCAGTGTTTATTCTTATTATTTATTTATTCATGAGTCTAACAGCCTCAGGGTAGAAGCTGTTCCTCAGTCTAGTGGTTCTACACTTAATGCTCCTCAACCTCCTTCCTGAGGGGAGTGGGGCAAAAAGTGTGTGTGCAGGGTGAGTGGGGTCTTTCATGATGCAGGTGGCTCTTTTCCTGCATCTGGAGGTGTAAATGTCTGTGATAGAGGGGAGACTGACTCCGACAGACCTCTGTGCAGCCTTCACCACTCTCTGCAGAGCTTTTCTTTCCGCAGCTGTGCAACCTCCATGCCACACATTGATGCTGGAGCACAGGATGCTCTCCACTGCGCACCTGTAGAAGGAGGTGAGGACCGGGCTACTCAGACCAGCTCGTCTCAGTCGTCTGAGGAAGTAGAGTCTCTGATGACCTTTCTTGATCAGGCTGGTGGTGTTGTTGCTCCAGCTGAGGTTATCATTCAAGTGTACACCCAAGTATTTGTAGCTGGAGACCACTTCCACTGCAGATCCACTTATGTTCAGTGGGGTGTGGGTGTGTTTGTTCCTTCTGAAGTCCACAATCATCTCCTTTGTCTTCTTCACATTCATGTGAAGGTTATTCTCTTTGCACCAGCTCTCCAGGTGTTCCACCTCCTGTCTGTAGCTGGACTCATCATTGTTCGTGATGCAGCCCACCACAGCTGTATCATCTGCAAACTTTACAATATGACAGCCTGGATGGGTGGCTGCACAATCATGTGTGAGCAGAGTGAACAGAAGAGGGCTTAACACACATCCTTGAGGAGAGCCAGTGCTGAGGGTTATGGTGGAGGAGGAGAAGTTGTGGATCTTCACGGACTGTGGTCTGTTTGTTAAGAAGTCTACGACCCAGTTACAAATGGAGGGGCTTAGTCCAAGTGTAAATAGTTTGTCCATCAGGGTTTGGGGGATCATGGTGTTGAAGGCAGACGTGAAGTCCACAAAGAGCATACGGACGTATGAGTCCTTCTGATCCAGGTGGGTGAGAGCAGTGTGGACCACAGAGGAGATTGCGTCCTCTGTTGATCGGTTCTCACGGTATGCATACTGATGGGGGTCCACGTTCATGTTGATGGATGTTTTGATGTGAGTCATGACCAGTTTCTCAAAGCATTTTGCGACTATCGGGGTGAGGGCCACTGGCCGATAGTCATTCAGGCCAGTCACTGTGGAGCTTTTTGGGACTGGGATGATGGTGGCAGTCTTCAGGCAGGTGGGAACTGTTTCCAGGGCAAGTGAGGTGTTAAAGATGTCTGCCAGCACATCGCAGAGCTGATCAGCACATTATTTTAACACTTTCCCGGGAATGTTAATTTAGTTAATATGCAGTGGTCTTGTCCTCTTCAGCAGACCAGCAGATGCGCAACTTTCAGGAATTAAATCCAAACGGGACAGTTCATCACGACGTTCAGCGAGGTGCGGGCAATGAATGGCTCCAGCAAACTTTCAACACTGATCACGACGTACTCCGCTCAGAAACTGTATCCACAAAAACTTGAAAATAATCACCTCCAGTCCAAAGCTGAACCGGTATCCAGGAGGGAAGGTCCAAAATTTGTTCGGGTGCCATTTGTGACGGTTCGGTGAGAGGTTGGATAAGTTAGCAGCGACCGTTAGTCACTCTCGAAGCAGCAGGACGCACGTTGAATTATTCCACACTTCCAATTTATTAAACTTCGTCCGTGTAACGCCAGTTCTCCACAGTACTAAACATTATATTGTCATACATGAGCAAATAATATTAGTTTACCGCTCTGCCCCTCATCGTCACTTGTATATCCTTTTTTAACTATGTGGAATAATAATTCTACTTTTTGTACAAGTGTACAACAACGGAAAACAAAGGGAGTAGGCGTCCCATTGTGGTGATACCTACTCATCTCTGGGAACCAACCAATATAATGACTGTTACAAGCTCTTCTTGAAGGTGGGTCTAATGTTACCTGTCCACTTGGCAGTGGTTCAATGGACAAATTCCCCTCTCAATCAATCAATCAATCCATTTTATTTATAAAGCACCCTTCATACTAAAAGCAGCTCAAAGTGCTGTACAGAATTATAAAACAATAAACTCACAAAATTAAAGCAAACGACACACACAAAATAAATAAAATCAATCAATCAAATTAAATACAGTAGTATGGAAAATGTATAGAGTGAACAGAGATGAACCAGTTCAGGAAATGCAGTTAAAAAGATGGGTCTTGAGCCTGCTCTTAAAAACAACAACATTCTCTGCAGCCCTCAGGTTCTCCGGCAGACTATTCCACAGACGGGGCCCATAGAACTGGAAAGAAGCCTCACCGTAAGTGTGAGTTCTGACTTTTGGAACTGTTAGTAGTCCAGTACCAGAGGACCTTAATGTTCGCGGGGGTTCATAGGGCAATAGCAGCTCTGCAAGATAAGATGGTGCGAGACCATTGAGACATTTAAAAACCACTAAAAGAATCTTAAAATCAATCCTGAGGCGCACAGGGAGCCAATGCAATGATTTTAAAACAGGTGTAATATGAGCCTGCCTTCTGGTCTTGGTTAGCACACGAGCAGCAGAGTTTTGTAACAGCTGAAGGCTGGACAAATTTTTCTTAGGGAGACCAGAAAGCAGTGAATTACAGTAGTCTAAACGACTAGAAATAAAAGCATGCATCAAAGTCTCAGTATTGGTCAGAGAAATAATAAAATAATAAGAATAAACACTGCAAAATGTCACATCATGTTGATACTGATCTGTTTCTTGTTGCTGCGTTCATCTGTGACCATCTGCTCATAATGACTCATGTTCGTGCTGCTGTTTATAATGATGTTTTTCTACTACATTAGGGCTTAGTGTATTACTAGCTGATGTCTCTCTTAGTTAATCCTAGATGTTATTATTGCTTTTCTCTTGCATTTGTTGTTGGATGTAACTGGGACCCTGTGTACAAAATCTCGTTTTCAACACATGTACTACATGCGGTGCAAATGACAATAAATTCTCTCTGACTCTGACTCTGACTCAGAAAGAAGAGGGCGGACTCTGGCTATATTTTTTAGATGATAAAATCCTGTTTTGACTATTTGTTTAATATGAGGAATAAAAGTAAACTCAGAGTCAAAAATAACTCCCAGGCTTCTTACTTTTTTAGAAGGTTGTAAAGACAGAGATTGTAATCTCTGAATTGTATTTTCTTTTTGAACCTCAGGTCCAATGATTAAAACTTGTGTTTTGTCCTGGTTTAGCTGGAGAAAGTTCTGTGCCATCCAGGACTTTATGTCTGTAATGCAATTAAAAAGTGCAGTGATTGGCCGGGGGTCGACATCAGTTACTTTCAAACTACGGTAATGACAAATCAAAAAGCTGCAATGTGAATGTAACTTGTAACTCAACACATTGTAGAAATGTAGTGTAGTAGAAAGTACAGATACTTTATGTAAAATCAAAAAAAGGCGTTCAATACAGGATCAACTGTACTTTATTTATGTAAAATGTAGTGCAGTAAAAGTACCCACATTTAATTCTACTTAAGTAAAGTACAGATACATGAAAAATGTACTTAAGTACAGTAACAAAGTATTTGTACTTAGTTACATCCCACCACTGCTTTTGGAGCAGGCTCTGGTCCACTTGCATTCACACTGCATTCAAACCGCACTGGAGTTCACTTCAACAGAACCGAGACCAAGGTTCTTAGGTGGACTAGAGTTCACTTTTTTGGTTCGTAACAGAGTTTGATTGTGCATTCCCAACTCCCCAAACAAAACATACTTTCTAGGCAAACAAACTAGAGTTCGATTAAAGCAGACTAAATAGGGCTGGTGGGAATGCACCCCTAAAAGAGCACAGAATGTCATTTCAGCTCCCTGCCTCCTCTCAGCCACCTGCAAATTTTCTCTGCCATTCCCATTTCTCCGCTCTGCACGAGAAAAGCTGATCAGCTGCAGTAGGAAGTTTATTCTGCTGGGCTGCACAAAGGTGCAGGAGATGATAAATAATGTAAAAAAATAATTTAAATAAAAAAATGTTGGCGATTGTGCAGCTCAACCATCAATCAGCCAATTGTGTGTCATGTCCAATCTTAGTTTGAAAAACTGCAATAGAGCGAGTGTGTGATAAATGAACCCTGAAGTAGTGAGGGACTACTGTATTCAGCTTATAAACTTACATTCAGTACATAATATGCTAATTGACACTAAATAATTTTAATTTTAAATAATTTTACCCCAACACAAAACCCTGGTTAAATAAAGAGGTCCGCACCCTGCTGGCAGCCAGGAACACTGCCTTCAAGTCTGGAAACACAGAGGAACTGAGAAAGAGCAGGAAAGAGCTGGTTGCTGGCATTAAGAAGGCCAAGGCCACATATGCACAGAGGATTGAGGGACAGTTCACCTCACAAGACCCACGGAGCATGTGGAAGGGCATCAAATGCATAACAGATTACAAAGGCAAGAGCAAACAATGCCCCAAGGACCCATCTCTGCCTGATGCCCTCAATAAGTTTTATGCACGTTTTGAAGACCCAAACAGACCAGCTAGCACCAGACTCACCTCATCACCAGATGAAGAGCATCTCAGAGTGACCGCAGCAGAAGTGAGAGGCAGTCTCAGAAGGATCAACCCTCATAAAGCAACCGGACCAGACAACATCCCAGGGAAAGTTCTGAAAGAATGTGCAGACTATCTAAGGATGCCAAATGTGCCTTATGTGCCTTACTGCATATGCCACTTTGCCTCTATACCAACATCAACTACCTCATACATATACTGTGTACATTAACTTATATGCTGCTGTGCCACTCTTTGCAAATGTCAACGCTAGAAACTTCAGTTTATTTTATAGATTTACGTTTTTATACTTTTCATACTACTATGCAAAAACTCAGGACAGTATTACACTTTTATTATTTCATTTTATGCTTATGTTCATTGGGTGTTTGGTGTTTTAGGGGTGTTTGGTGTTTCAGTGTTGGTGTAAATTTTCATACTTTTATACTATTATGAAAAAACTCAGGACAGTGTTACACTTTTTTACTATTTTATGCTTATGTGTATTAAATGTTTTAGTGTTTAGTGTTTAGATGGTTACTGTTGCACCGAGGGACTGAGAGAAACGCAATTTCGGTCCTGTGTATGTCCTGTACATATTGCAGTTCTGACAATAAAGTTGACTTGACTTTGACTTTGACAGACCAGCTCTGTGAGGTGCTGGCTGACATCTTCAACACCTCACTTGCACTGGAGTCAGTTCCCACCTGCCTGAAGACCGCGACCATCATCCCAGTCCCAAAGAGCTCCACAGTGACTGGTCTGAATGACTATAGACCGGTGGCCCTCACCCCGATAGTCGCTAAATGTTTTGAGAAACTGGTCATGTCCCACATCAAGACAACCGTCAACATCAACGAGGACCCTCATCAATATGCATACCGTGAGAACCGATCAACAGAGGACGCCATCTCCTCTGTGGTCCACACTGCTCTCACCCACCTGGATCAGAAGGACTCATACGTGCGCATGCTCTTTGTGGACTTCACATCTGCCTTCAACACCATGATCCCCCAAACTCTGATAGACAAACTATCCACACTTGGACTAAGCCCCTCCGTTTGTAACTGGGTCTTAGACTTCTTAACAAACAGACCACAGTCCGTGAAGATCCACAACTTCTCCTCCTCCACCATTACCCTCAGCACTGGCTCTCCTCAAGGATGTGTGCTGAGCCCTCTTCTGTTCACTCTGCTCACATATGATTGTACAGCCACACATCCAGGCTGTCATATTGTTAAGTTTGCAGATGATACAGCGGTGGTGGGATGCATCACAAACAATGATGAGTCCAGCTACAGACAGGAGGTGGAACACCTGGAGAGCTGGTGCAAAGAGAATAACCTTCACATGAATGTGAAGAAGACAAAGGAGATGATTGTGGACTTCAGAAGGAACAAACACACCCACACCCCACTGAACATAAGTGGATCTGCAGTGGAAGTGGTCTCCAGCTACAAATACTTGGGTGTACACTTGAATGATAACCTCAGCTGGAGCAACAACACCACCAGCCTGATCAAGAAAGGTCATCAGAGACTCTACTTCCTCAGACGGCTGAGACGAGCTGGTCTGAGCAGCCCAGTTCTCACCTCCTTCTACAGGTGTGCAGTGGAGAGCATCCTGTGCTCCAGCATCAACGTGTGGCATGGAGGCTGCACAGTTGCAGAGAGGAAAGCTCTACAGAGAGTGGTGAAGGCTGCACAGAAGTCTGTTGGAGTCAGTCTCCCCACCATCACAGACATTTACACCTCCAGATGCAGGAAAAGAGCCACCTGCATCATGAAAGACCTCACTCACCCAGCACACTCACTCTTTGCCCCACTCCCCTCAGGACGGAGGTTGAGGAGCATCAAATGTAGAACCACTAGACTGAGGAACAGCTTCTACCCTGAGGCTGTTAGACTCATGAATAAATAAATAATAAGAATAAACACTGCAAAATATCACATCATGCTGATGCTGATCTGTTTTCTTGTTGCTGTGTTCATTTGTGACCATCTGCTCATACAGACTCATGTTCGTGCTGCTGTTTATAATGATGTTTTTCTACTACATTAGGGCTTAGTGTATTACTAGTTGATGTTTTTCTTAGTTAATCCTAGATGTTATTACTGTTTTTCTCTTGCATTTGTTGTTGGATGTAACTGGGACCCTGTGTACATAATCTCGTTTTCATCACATGTACCACATGCGGTGCAAATGACAATAAAGACTCTCTGACTCTGACTCTGACTCTGATAATAAGATCAGTAATAATTTATCCGTCCAGTGTTGAAGAAACCTGCCTGGAATGTGTTTGCTGTCTAAAACTGAGGCTTCCTCACTAAATTCTATAGACTGCCATGAGCTGTTATGATATTCTACACACTCTCACCTGCCTGTAATTGTGTCAGGCAGTTCTGTTTAAATGGAGGTCAACTTTATTGGTTTCCTGTTTCCCTGACAGTATTTAGCTGCAGGCAAACACAAATTTTAGTTACCCCAACTGTATCTGCTTCCTTCTGAGCTATGAGGGGACACTTCTTGCATTTTGCAGCCTGTTGCTGTTGGTTACCTTATCTTGGCCCACTGTACCTATGGTATTGTCGTCAATTATTAATAGCAGACAGCAAGTGGCAGAGCGACGTCCCGCTGAGAGACCTAGCAGCCACCAACGGGACAGTGACATGACTGGTGAAGACTGAGAATGGCAGCTGTGCCATTTAGACAATGCTTGTTTGAAAGTGTCTATGTATATTGATATGAATTGTGGTGCACTAAGTTAATGTATCAGTATAATAACATTTTAATGTCTGCAGTGGCAAGACCATTTAATATTTTCCACAGAGAGATGCATATGTAGAACAGCGACGACTCTAATGATAGTGATAATCATTTGGTGCTGTGCTGCTATCATTATAATGCATTACTACAATCAGCCTTGGTTAACATTAAGAGGTTTTAGTCATTACGGTTTTGAGTGAAACTTCTCCTTGTAGTCACCAATCTAATGCGCCAGCTGCTTTGTTCTCTGTATTTTTTAATGATCGAAGTTGTTTTTTTTTTTTTGTTTGTTTTTTTTCTCATCATGTTGTTTTTCCTCTTTGCAAGCGGGTCTCAAATGTGGGCCATTTGTGTGAGTTATGCTAATATGTTGGGGCAATGAATGCATTAATTTCATTAGCACATGGCCTCAAAGCAATAATTACCAGAGTAGGTGTGTCAGAAGCAATCATGTTAAAATTTGCCAGTTAATTATTAAGATTTTGTTCTGAGGGACCTGGATTTGACACACAAGTTGCCAAGAGGAGGGGGTTGTGTGTGTGTGTGGGTGGGGGGTGAGAGAGAAGAAAGTTAATGTGTTCTGGTGGACGACATGAGGTGCTTGTAGTTGAACACTGAAGGGGGATTGTGGGGGGTGGGGGAATGTAGCGTCATGGGCCTACCGGTGCAGCCTTTGCTTGTTGACAGCCTGCATTCTAAACTAATTACAACAAATAGCAGCGGTCCAGCTGGTGTTCAGCCAATCCAGGAGGGAGTAAAAATATAAAAAACAGAAATCTGGAGCCACCAAATGACCTCACTGCACAAACAGGAGGAAGTTCACCTTTTCCATTCTTTGACTGTGTGTCTGTTAGCAAAATATATCAGAAATCACTGCATAGATTTAAATGAAACTAATAATTGAATGTCCATCTGCAACTAATTTTGCAATTAACCCAATTCAAAATGGCCTCCACAGTTAAATGATCTGAAAACGCACAAACACTAGTGTTTTTCTGTAAATTCTAAAGATAATGTGCACAAATGTGATGTGGGTGAGGCTGAGTCATTCACAACACAGTGTTTGTTAGTGTGATTGCTTGTACAAACATTACCGTAATTGCCAGACTATATACCGGTCTATATGTACAGTATATGCCAGTCTATATTTCCGGCTTATATTGGATATATCCATCCATCCATCCATCCATCCATCCATTTTCTTCCGCTTATCCGGGGTCGGGTCGCGGGGGTAGCAGCCTAAGTAGGGAGGCCCAGACTTCCCTCTCCCCAGCCACTTGGAGCAGCTCCTCTGGGGGAATCCCAAGGCGTTCCCAGGCCAGCCGAGAAACATAGTCCCTCCAGCGTGTCCTGGGTCTTCCTCTGGGTCTCCTCCCGGTGGGACATGCCCGGAACACCTCACCAGGGAGGCGTCCAGGAGGCATCCTAACCAGATGCCCGAGCCACCTCAACTGGCTCCTCTCGATGTGGAGAAGCAGCGGCTCTACTCCGAGTCCCTCCCGGATGACTGAGCTTCTCACCCTATCTCTAAGGGAGAGTCCAGACACCCTGCGGAGAAAACTCATTTCAGCCGCTTGTATCCGAGATCTCGTTCTTTCGGTCACAACCCAAAGCTCATGACCATAGATGAGGGTGGGAACGTAGATCGATCGGTAAATTGAGAGCTTTGCCTTTTGACTCAGCTCTCTCTTCACCACGACAGACCGGTACAGCGCCCGCTTCACTGCGGACGCTGCACCTATCCGCCTATCGATCTCACGCTCCAGTTTTCCCTCATTCGTGAACAAGACCCCGAGATACTTAAAGTGAAACTAAACCCAGGTTGAGACGGTAACTCCTCCTTCCAAAATCTCCCTGAAAATGGGCGTGTCGAGAGACAAGGAGGGGTGGAGGTAGAGTTGTGCTTTTGTTCACGCCTCCACCTGCAACAACCTAAAACAAATTAAACCTCTAGCCAACAACATACACCAAGCAACAACAAAGAATAAACATGTAGATGTATTTATCCATTCCACCCATTCCATCCAAAACCAAAGGCCTAAAAAAATGAAAATGAAAATAAAAATAAAACCGCTTGTCAGGAGTGAAATGCAGCATTTCCATATAAGGTATGCACTTCTCATCTCTGCAGGGGATTGGCTCTGCTTGAACCACCTGTGTGACATCACACATGAGCAGACATGTCACACATGAGCGTTTGCACAAATAAGAAAATTAAGGTGTAATCCACCAGTTCAACCCATAGAACTACCGTAAACACATTTTTAGACCAAATATTGCCAAATATTGCCAATTTACACAGATATGCACAATTATGTGAGAATAAACACAGCCATAGTGCTAGATAACATTTTAAACACATTCTAGGGAGTTTATCAGCTAAAAAAAGTTAATTTTGGGTTTAGTCGCACTTTAAACTCCTCCACTTGGGGCAGGACCCCCTCCTTGACCTGGAGAAGGCATGCTACCCTTTTCCGGCTCAAGACCATGGCCTCGGACACAGTATATGCCAGTCTATATTTCCGGCTTATATTGGATATATAGATATACAATATATTGATAGAATAAAAGTTGCACACAATAAATATAAAGCAAAACTCAAAAACAGTTTTGTACATACTCTACGTACATGCTCTTATGTATTAGCCATGGGTGTTCTTGTTGTAACATGTGTAAGCACACAGCTACTGAGAGATATGCAGTTGTTGTTGTTATTGATCAATAATCAACCACCAGATGATGTTTTATATACTTTACCTTACTGTTCAACACACACAGAGTGAACCCCACAGATCTTCAAGACAACTACATCCCTTGTGGTTACTCTACTGAATGACCTAACCCAAACTAACACAATGAATGCATAAATTAGGCTAACAAGAACAGACTAATCCCTAAAAGAACAATGCTAAACTGATAACTAAAATCTAAAAAAGCTAAGTCTGGTCCTCTGGACATTCAAAAAACAAAAAAACAAAACAAAGCAAAAAATTGTAGAAACGTTTCGTCTTTCGTCCGAAAGACTTCCTCAGTCTGAGGTGCTGGGTTCAGCTCAGTCTTATAAATAGCACCCTCTCACAGTGTTACACAACCAGTTGGCTGATGACAGCCTGAAACCAGCTGCTCACATGATCAAGGAGGACCATCAGCCTAACAATGGATCGTTAGCACCCTGATGGTTGTTTGCTATTCACAGAGGGCTGAGTGATACCAGCAATCACAGCATTGTAGGAGGGGGACAGTTGAACTCGGAGGCCTCCACCCCTGTTTAATGATGGGCGGTTTCTTTTCACAAAGATGGCCTCCTTTACTCCTCTCTCAAACCATCGTTCCTCTCTATCAAGGATGTGAACATCTTCATCCCTGAAAGAGTGACCGCTGGCCTGGAGATGAGTGTAGACTGCAGAGTCCTGACCTGATGATGTTGATCTTCTGTGCTGGGCCATCCTTTTGGCCAGTGGCTGTTTAGTTTCCCCGATATAAGACTGATCACAGCCCTCCTGACACTGAACAGCATACACAATGTTACTCTGTTTTTGCCGGGGGACTGGATCTTTGGGATGAACCAGTTTTTGCCGTAATGTATTTTGAGGTTTAAAAGCCACTGGGACGTTGTGTTTAGAAAATAAACGTCTCAATGTCTCTGAAACCCCTGCAACATATGGAATGGCCACTGGTCTGGGTCTGGGTTCCTTCTTTTCACCTGATGGCTGGCTGGAGTCCTGTTTGGGTTTCTTCTCTGCTTTCAGGAAGGCCCAGTTAGGATATCCACATTTCTCTAGAGCCTAGATAACTAAAATAATTAACAATGAACACACATTTTACCCATAATCCCTCCCTGAGGCCATGTGACCAGCAGTCAACTACAATGAACCACAGAATGCTATAATACATACTGGTAACAAACAAAAATGAACAGTAAATGCTTTTTCCTGAACAGTGTCCGTAACATGGCTGGTAAAAAAAAAAAATAATCCCCTTTCCCCCTTCCCTGTGAGCTGGGCCAGATTTTAGCACAGGCTTACCAGGGCTGCAGCCCGGGGCCCCGGCACTTCGGGGGGACCGAAGGATGTTTGACTAATGGTGGATTGTGCGAAATTCTGTTCCCCTGTGAAAATCTGTTCCCCCTGTGTCAGGAGCGAGCATTGCAACCCGAGAGACGGAACCGACCATCTTCAAGGCGCATCTGATAAGATTTCTTTGTAAAACGAGTCCACACTATTGTGTCACGGTTATAACTTTCATTTTAATCGACAGCTCCTGGTGATAAATAAATAAATAAATAAATATAAAACCTCCACTAAATAAATAAATAAACCTGTTCTTGGGTGGGGTGTTATAGCCTACAGTTTTTTTTTTTTTCGCCGACAGAATCTACAGATTTGGTCATGTTCACTTTAGCCTGAAAAATACAAAGTATCAGTCAGCCACCAAAACATCATATATATTTCATGGGCGTAGCCAGGATTTTATGAGGGGCGGTTCGTTTAAAGGAAAAGTGGACCATGAAAGAGTAACACGCCTCGGTGGTTCACTGGAAGAGCGCCAGGTTGCCACTCCAAACATTTTCTCGACTCGGGCTCGATCCTCACTTGGTTGAACTTATTTTAGTTTGTCTTTTATTGGATAAAAAAAGGAGTTTGTGTTAACCACAAGCAAATTAACTCCTTTTTTTAATCAGATGAGCAGATTCTAATAATATTTTTCTTATGATTCTTTAAAGGGATGAAATAAAAAGGGATCCAGTAAAAAACAGTATATCTAGCTATTTATAAAATTATGTTTTTTTTTGTTTTGTTTCCAGGGTAAAGTCAGACAAGTAATTGCTTAATAGTTCATCACTGTACTTTTTCTTCTCTGTACTTCTATCAAAACATTTAAATTTGAACTGCCTTAACACAAAAAAACTTTCTCACACATTACCACTCAACACAAAGTTTTTAACACTGGACCCTGTGTCATCAAACGGGTTATTCACTAAACTCTCGGTCATGTGCTCATTCAGTTTGCACTATTTCTCATATTTGCACTAATGTTTGTATTATATCACTGCCTATAGTCATACTACGGAAGTGCATTGCATTCAACCATGAAAATATTTTTTTGGAGCTTATGTAGTAAAAACGTGATAATTATGTAGTAAAAACGTGATAATTATGTAGTAAAAACGTGATACTAAGTAGTAATAACGTGATACTATGTAGTAAAAACGTGATACTATGTAGTAAAAACGTGATAATTATGTAGTAAAAACGTGATACTAAGTAGTAAAAACGTGATACTATGTAGTGAAAACGTGATACTATGTAGTGAAAACGTGATACTATGTAGTGAAAACGTGATAATTATGTAGTGAAAACGTGATACTTATGTAGTTAAAATGCGATACTAATTCAGGAGGAGCGTTTCCTTTAAATAGAGTAGACCTGCAGACTTCCACATATGTCAGATGGGACAATGGTTAAGACCGTTGCCTTTCATGCAGATGACGCAGGTTCGAGTCCAACCTGGTCTGACTGATTTTTTTTTTCTTCTTTGGATTATTTATATAATAATATTTATGCTGAAAATACTTTGCTTATCAGCGTGATTGGGGTGTAATGTGGTTAAGTGACGTCTTAATTTATTAGGCTTCATGCTGTCCGCTGCTAATATTTTAAGACATAACAGACACACCGGTCTTTCCTCATCTCCCACCTTCGTCACAGTGAAGCCAAGGCTAAATACGCTTTCTTATTATCTTCGTCTGTCTTCGCCTTTCTTTTCATCCCTGTTAAATATTTCTCCATGCTGTATCTTCACTGCACTTTCTAAAACTTCTCATGCGCTGCTGTGGCTTCTTACTCTGTGAAAAAACTATTCTGTGCGCTCAGTCTGACAATAACAGCGCCACTGCCCCTACTGGCGCGGATGTGTAATTACACTTACCATTTCATACAGTTCAATACAGTATTACAAACCTATCAAAAGTAATGGCAAAAGACTGAAAATAGTTTATATATTTACAATAAATGCATGTACAAATAAGCTAACAGGGAGTGCCTGTATGTTGTTGTTTTTTTAATTTCGTTTTACGCAAGTTGAAGCAGTTGAAAGACTTCAGCTTTAGGGCTTAAAATTTGTTTACAGAACTCCTTTGTTTTTTTTTTATTTTTTTTTTTTTTGGATGTGGGGCCCACATCCGATTGGCGGGCAGGAACATCTTGTGAAGGTCTCCCAAGAAGCAGTCTACACTTGTAAACATGTAGGTCAACTAAGGGTAATCATTGCTGTGAATAATCACGAAGTTGCTGCTGATCTGTTCATGTTGCTGTGTTTGTTCGTGCTCACCTGCTAGCTCATACAAACTCATGATTGTACTGCTATTCATGTGATGTTTCTATGCTGTTAGTGCCTATATAAGGAAAATTTAACTTAGTTCATATCTTATATGTTACAGTTTTTCTATTACATTTTATTGTTTTATGTAATTGGGACCCTGTGTACATAATCTCGCTGCACTGCACACATCCCATTGCGAACAACAATAAAGAATCTCTGTGTGTGACATTACATTGTGATTCTTCAAAGTGATTATTATGGTTAGATATTACTGAGTCTAACAGCGTCAGGGTAGAAGCTGTTCCTCAGGCTAGTGGTTCTACTTCATGCTACTCAACCTCCTTCCTGGGTGTGTGTGTGCATGTTCTTAACAAACCTGAGCATCACTTACACACGAAGGGCATGGAGAAGCCCCATGTGAATGCTACAGGACACTTACAAGGCCTTAATGATGTAAGTTCAGAGATTTGTCAACAGTTTGGTGTATTTCTTTAACTTTGACCTGTTATGTTGTTGCTCTGAGGTGTTAGTAACTGTAATTGGACTATTTCGTGTAATGTCACACACAGAGATTCTTTATTGTTGTTCGCAATGGGATGTGTGCAGTGCAGCGAGATTATGTACACAGGGTCCCAATTACATAAAACAATAAAATGTAATAGAAAAACTGTAACATATAAGATATGAACTAAGTTAAATTTTCCTTATATAGGCACTAACAGCATAGAAACATCACATGAATAGCAGTACAATCATGAGTTTGTATGAGCTAGCAGGTGAGCACGAACGAACACAGCAACATGAACAGATCAGCAGCAACTTCGTGATTATTCACAGCAATGATTACCCTTAGTTGACCTACATGTTTACAAGTGTAGACTGCTTCTTGGGAGACCTTCACAAGATGTTCCTGCCCGCCAATCGGATGTGGGCCCCACATCCAAAAAAAAAAAAAACAAAGGAGTTCTGTAAACAAATTTTAAGCCCTAAAGCTGAAGTCTTTCAACTGCTTCAACTTGCGTAAAACGAAATTAAAAAAACAACAACATACAGGCACTCCCTGTTAGCTTATTTGTACATGCATTTATTGTAAAAATATAAACTATTTTCAGTCTTTTGCCATTACTTTTGATAGGTTTGTAATACTGTATTGAACTGTATGAAATGGTAAGTGTAATTACACATCCGCGCCAGTAGGGGCAGTGGCGCTGTTATTCATTCATTCATTCAACCTTTATTTATACAGGCTAGCCTCGTTGAGTCACGGGGACTCATTTACAAGAGGGACCTGTCTCACTCACACCAAACAACCATCCACTCTCACATTCACACCT
>JBBPBX010077266.1:0-16913 GCA_038048925.1 Garcialebias charrua
ATTATAGCATACCATAAAAGGTAGTTTAGTTTTGAAAGCAATATTGAATGCTAGGCATGCACAATAGGGCAAGAAGCTGAACAGAAGTGTGCATCTGTTAGCAAGATGGGGGGTGGGGGTGCCATGGTAAAATGGAAGCTTTGTGAAGTTATCGTACGTCCACACCTAGCAGCGTTTCAACTTCCAAAAAGCTTGTCACGCACGCAAGTGGACGCACTGGACCCATAGTGGTGTCCAGACCAGAACGCGAAACTGCGGCGGTGTGGCGGCGGGGTGTGTGGGAGGAGCTTACCGGTATACCGAGTTCCTCACTGTACTCCGCCAGGCAAGGAGCTTTTTATCTCTGTCCCTGTAGAGCAGACTTGACTGGTCGTGAAGGACTTGTCGCGAACACACAGCTACAATAGCTGTGTTTCCATCCATTTTCATTTCGATTTTTGAGCTAATTTTTGAAATCTCGCAAATATGTAAATACAAATTAATGCGAAGCAGAAGTGTTTCCATCTGCTGGCTTGAAGCGCATCTACCAAGCCACGCACAGCGTCATTACGTCAGACGTCAGCGTCATTACGTCAGACGTCAGCACTGCGCATGTCTACAGTAAACAGGAAGTAGCAGTTGAAAACAGAACCCGGCCACACATCTCGTCAAAATGGAGAGAATATTTCAGGTACGTGTTGCTATCGGTCGAGTTGTATTTATTCTGTCATACAAACTAGTTTTAGCGATGTTACATGTTGTCCGGAGCGGAAACAGCTGATCAGTCACGTGACGTGAATGTTCGCTTCGGCAGCACGAGTCGGCAAATGTGTTTCCATCTGTCGCTGTGCGCATCTGCTCATTTTCGAACATCCCAAAAACCACCTCAAGCGAGCGTATAAACTTTTTGGCGAACTTGAGAAAGTAAATACGGATTTTGCCGTTTCCATTAAGCTTTTCTGCTGCGATACTTCAAAATGCGCACCTAGAAACCTTGATGGAAACACGGCTAATGAGTTTCTCTTCCATAGTTCACGACTTCGCTGGTTTTTTCTGTGTCCCACAAACAATACGTCACATAGTTGCGCAATACCCGTCCCCTCGTTTCCGCGTCACATAGGGACTCTCCCCCTCTCTTCTCCCCCCGACTCTCCCTGATCAACCAATCAGGGAGAGTTGAACGGCGTGTGAATGTTTGAACGGCGAAATCTTCAGCATGTTGGAGGCGTGCTTTGGAGGCTGACGCGGGTTCACGTGCATGGAAAAACGCTTTCCAGCACGCTCAACACGCACATGACGTGACGCCCGATGCCAAGACGCGCATGGAGGCGCGTCCCCCATTGACTTTGCATGTAAACTGGACGCTCCTGCAGTTGAAACGCTGTTAGGTGTGGACGTACCATTAGTGAAGTTTGAGGCCTGTATTCAGTACATTTTGTAGCATGTCTTCCATTTCTCCAGCCTCAATGGATTGTTTAATGAACTACTTGATTATGTCAAATCTTTTTACATCCACTTTTGACTTGTGTTGTGATAGATATTGACAAACCTAACAATGGCAACAGTATTTGTGTACGGTAATGATAAATTTAGCTGCTTAGTTTAAAATTCCTTCCATACTATAAATGGTAAATGGTAAATGGAGCTTATTTATATAGCGCTTTCTAGCCCCCTGTGAGGAGCCCCAAAGCGCTTTACAATACCAACCATCCACCCATTCATACACCGGTAGCGGCAGACTGCCATGCAAGGCGCCTTTCCAGTCCTACTGGGAGCAACTCGGGGTTAAGTGTCTTGCCCAGGGACACAACGACACATGGTGTGGGGAACCGGGATTCGAACCTCCAACCTTCCGATCAGGGGACGACTGCCATTACCACTACGCCACGGCCGCCCTACAAATAACAAAGCAGCAAGTCTTTGATTTTGTGTGCTTTTTGTGCATAATTTCAAGAATAATTGCTTGATTTACAATAGTTGTTTTAAAACATTTAAGTAAAATAAAACACAATGTTATGTGCAAAAAATGAATACAAAGTAAACTTAACAATGTGGCTAACCAATCACTGGTTTTAAACACTTCTAATTTAAGTTCATAAATCACAGACAATCTCTGTCATTTCACACCCAAAGCTTTGCCAGTTAAAAACAACAAGCAAATGTTGCAAAAGCATTCATCAAATGTACATGTATATCAATAAACAAGGGAACATGACACAGGGACGAGACTATATAAAATAAAAAAAATACAGCCCCTCACTTTGCTGGAGTTGTGATTATAAAATTGTAATTCAATCTAGCAGATTGTATATAATGTTTTGTTTATTGCTAAGTAGGCATGAGTTTAACCTTAATGTGTGATCCATTATAGCAACCAGACATACCGGTAACCAGTATTGCCTATGGTTGGCAGACTTTGTCTGGTTTGTCTGGTTTGACAAACATCAAAATGTGGCAGAAGGCAGCATCATAATATTCACTTTTCTGTGTCTTGTGCTCATCTTCAAAGTTAATTTTCCAAAAGAGAGTGGGCGTTTTCACTGGGCCGTCAACAGGAAATTCCAACCTCCTCGTGTGGGGGGTTGGGAATGGTTGAAAATAAAGTGAAGAAGACCAAGAGTTTGACATCTCAAAAGAGCACCCAAAGGTCTTGGACTGTTGTGATTCATGAAAACTCCAACTGGTGACTGAGTATCATT
The DNA here is from genome assembly GCA_038048925.1 of Garcialebias charrua. Classification (NCBI taxonomy): domain Eukaryota; kingdom Metazoa; phylum Chordata; class Actinopteri; order Cyprinodontiformes; family Rivulidae; genus Garcialebias; species Garcialebias charrua. The sequence continues at coordinate 2,679 of JBBPBX010077266.1, forward strand.
TTTCATTTACCCTTTATTTATACAGGTAGTCTCATTGAGCCATGAAAACTCATTTTCAAGAGAAACCTGTTTTAGGGAGCAGATAGTAGGTGCGTTTACATGGACATAAGTAATCAGATCAAACGGCCGATCGGATCAAAAGTGTGTCATGTAAACACCCCGTTCGGATCATTTTTTGTGTATTCGGCGTGATCCGTCCTAATTTGTGATCAGTTCAAAACAGGTGGTTTACACCGATCCGTTACCCGTTCGGTGCGCATGTAAACACTTGATCCGTTCCGTTTATCAAACTGTCCTGACTGCGCATGTGCGCTGCGCACCCCCCCCCCCCCACTCCACCCCTCGTGTTTTCCTTCTCCGCCTGGCTAGTGGCTAACGCTAACATGGTGGGGAAGCAAAACTGGTCGGTGAGCGATGCAACATTTGTAATGGAAACATTAAAATAGCTCAAAACTATCGAACGCCTTAACCGAACGTGTAGGAACACGGAGTTATTTAAACAAGTACATGAAAAGCTGGAAGAAGCCGGAGATCGCTGGAAGAGCTTAAAGCTAAGTGCTACGAAGCTAAAAACAACAACGGGAGAAGTACGACCCCACCACTTTTTCATTTTACGTGTTGATGGACGAACTGATGAGAGCTCGGCCACTGAGTAACCCGGCCACTTGCCATCACAGCAGGCAGCGGTGTGGATCTTATGAGGAGAGGAATCTGAGGACTACAGCCCCAATGCTAACCAGAGGAGCATAGCATCCTTTCTGGTAAGTTAGACTCTTCAAACCACATTAACCCTCTGTACTGTATTACCTGGAGTAATTAGAAACAACAAATGTGTTAAAATGTAATTATAATAAGAAATAAGAGTAGCTTTAGGGCAGTACAGTACTACTGTATTGTAGATTATAACACTACTATAACTAACCAGATAATTAACCTAACACATTTCAACATATCAGAGGTCCAGTTAAACTTTATTTTGTTTGTTTTTCAGATGATGAGTCCGGCTTTGAAGAGGCAGCTGGCAGCAGCACACAACAGACAGTGGCAGGTGATGGTGGCAGGTGATGGTGGCAGGTGGCAGAAGATGCAAGAGTCCCATGTCTTCTACTGAGAAATCCCAAGAAGTTCACACATGAGCTTTAGAACAACTCAAAACTGATTTGAAAATGTTTCAATTCTCCACAACCATGTTTCTTTGTCCCCTGACAGATCTGTAAATGTATTTTTTACAGACATTAGGATTGATAGTTTATGGTACAATTAAGATGTCCTAACTTAATACAGTCAGGTGGTTTAATAATGACTCTGAGTTTCTGCATGACTCACAGGATAAAAACACATTTGCTGCTCTATCAGGATACAGAAACATACATTTTGGAAGTAAAATCAAATATTTTGTCACCAATTTTTAGTTGTCCTAAATCACATGCATACATTGAAATTGTGAAAGTATGTGATGAGTTGATAAAGAAGTTACTGAAGAAGTACAGTAACTGTAGTACTGTAGTTTTAAATGACCAAAGAATGTTTTTTTTTTGTCATCATTACAAGATGTGGTGATCTGTGCACATGGTCTGTTTTGCACAAACGTTTTGAATGTTTAATTTTTGTTTTTCTGATATAACTCAAATTGCACTAAGAATGAAACATGTTTCAAACAAGCAGTATCAATTGTTTACAAGAATTTGTTAAAATATTTGGTCCATTAAAGAGCTCAGATGTTCACTAGTATTATTTGCAGTTTTTTATTGTGATAATATATTTATACAAATGTTAACTGCATGTGAACACAAATACATGACCAGTATCTTTTTAGAAGAACTCTCTACTGTGACTTCAGCAACCTGAAGGTCATCTCTACCTCCACCCTGACTGAGCAAAGGTAAACATTAAATGACTTGTTGAGGAGTCAGACGAGGAGAGTTTGTGTATCCTTTGACGAGCCAGTCCAACAGCAGGTATGTTCCTCACAGACTGCAAAAAAAGAACATGCCAATATTTAGTGTTCAACTTTTTATTTGTTTAAAGGCATGGTTCAAACAAATTTTATTTTAAATAAAACTACAGTAATTATGTCTACTGATTACTTAGATACTAAATACAATATAGTAAATTTTAGCCTTACATGTTGGCAACATTTAACTATTTGTTTAAAGACATGGTTCAAATAAACATTTTTTTAAATAAAACTTTACAGTAATTATGTCTACTGATTACTTAGCTGTAATAGTTGTAAAACTAAATACAATATAGTAAATGTTAGCCTTACATTTTGGCAACATTTAACTCCATTTGTTTAAAGACATGGTTCAAACAAACGTTTTTTTTTTTTAAATAAAACTTTACAGCTAAGTATGTCTACTGATTACTTAGATACTAAATACAATATAGTAAATTTTAGCCTTACATTTTGGCAACATTTAACTATTTGTTTAAAGGCATGGTTCAAATAAACATTTTTTTAAATAAAACTTTACAGCTAAGCATCTCTACTTTGAGATACTTAGCTGTAATAGTTGTAATACTAAATACAATATAGTAAATATTAGCCTTACTTTTGTCAACAGATGAGCCCTTTGATAGAGTCTGAGTGGCGCAGGACATCATGGGCACTGCCTGGCATCGTGACACTGATGCTCCAGAAACAGGAAAACAGAGGAAGAATAGTAATTAATAACAAATACAGACAGTATCACGCAGACAGGTAGAAAAAGAAAGGACAAAAAGTTTATTAGCATACAGCGTTTTTATTATCTTACCAACAGTTGTTGTCCACGACAGCTTGGAGGACAGAGGACGTCCAGCGCTCTCATCCTGTGAATAAAAAAACTAAAAGCACGCGCTGCTTCACCTGTAGTTCAATCAGGGAGTGCAGTAAAAAACTCAATCGCTGTCATTACAATCTGGTGCGGGTCCATTTTTGACGTCTTGTTTATTTTCGTCCCGGAAGTAGCTTCTTCTTCTGTGGTTTTAACGGAAGTAACTTCTTCGGTGTTTTTTTTAAGGGGAGTGTACCACTCTGCGCATGTCAGAACTTCTGATCAGAATAAAAGCCTGGTGCATGTAAACACTCGTCATGAACGGATTGTGCCCATGTAAACGGTGCTATCTAATTATGCGATCAGAACACATTTCAATCAGGTCACAAAATTTTGTCCATGTAAACACAGCTAGTGATGGTTAAGGGCCCTTGCTCAGGGGCCCAAGAGTGGAGCGAATGAGGGAATATCATATCATGTATCAATATCATATACTTCTGCTTTTTGTTGCACTTTTTATTTAAAACTCAACTATTTTTACTGTGTTTCTTTCAGCTTTGTTTTTATACTATAATTATCAGCCATCATATTTGGAGCACCTTCTTTATTTTTCTCAAAACATGCTTATTTATTGCGCTCAGTTTTTTTTCTATCATTTGCATCTATTCCAAATTTTAAACTTAGAAATTCAATAAAGCATCATTCAGTCTTTAAAATATAAACTTTTTCACTTCATTAAAACCTTGTAGCCATTCACATTATCTATGCCAAGCAGGCAGTCTTTAGTCTATTTGTTTGTAAATGGTAAATGGAGCTTACTTATATAGCGCTTTCCAGCCCCTTATGAGGGGCCCCAAAACGCTTCACAGTACCAGCCATCCACCCATTCATACACACATTCATACACCGGTAGCGGTATACTGCTATGCAAGGCGCCATCCAGTCCTACCGGGAGCAACTCTGGGTTAAGTGTCTTGCCCAGGGACGCAACGAGGTATGTAGTGACCGAGGATCGAACCCCGGACCTTCCGGTCCTGATCCGGTTGCCCTGCCTCTACACCATCTCGGCCCCTCTACACCATCTTGTATTGTTGTGTATGTTTAAAGAAAAGTTGTAGTCAAGAGTCTGTGATGGTCATAATCAAGAGTGGGAAACTAATGTCTAAACAATACACTTCACTATTAGAGAAATTATCCTGCAATTGAACTAATTGCAGGAACTCAAATTTAACTACGAGAATTAGGAAGTTCTATCACCCATTTATGAGTTATTACATTTTATTAAAGTAAAACCAGCTACCAGGAGGAACCATATTGCCCAAAAGCAGTAATATTTGTGTAGCAACTTATTTGTTCAAGTGCTACATCTCAGAACAACTTCAGCATGTTTCACAACAACGTCTGACTTGTGTAAGGCACTTCTTGCTTCTGGAGATTACTATCAGTCTCAAATCGGCAGCAGCACTACTGAATGCATGTTGTAGTGTTTGCTGAACTGATTTCTTGGTGTCAGTGAGTTATGAAGACATTGGAAGAACTATGTTAGTGTTTTCTTTAGTTGAGCTTATTTCTTTTATCTTAGTAGGTTCTTTATTAGCTATTGTCTTGAGTTTTTTGTTTTGTTTTGTTTTCTTCATGAAAACAGTTTATCTCTGTAGCAAGGCAGCAGTAGGTTATGGGTTAAAGCTTTATATGATTTAATTGCCAACATACGTTGATAACGGTCTTTGTATCCGATATGTGTTTGTTCACATGGCAGTGTTTGCTTAAGTGGCTAGAGGTAGTAGCTAATGAATACAGAAAGAGCAATTCCCACAGCCGCTATTAGTTTTATAGTATCTATACTAGGGCTGGACGATATGGCCAAAATTTTTATCACAATATAGTTTCTAATTTCGGTCGATAACGATATAATTCGATATCGATATAAACAATATAAAAGCCTAAAAAAAACTATAAACTATACAAATAAATTATTGTTCACCTTGTATTTGTATTTAGCCTCCAAAAAGATGGAAATCACCATCAAATAAACATAAACTTCTCAACCCAATAATTCTCAGTCGGGTCATCTGGACAGTTTATTTTTTATAGAAACGTTTCATCCTCCATCCAGTTTCCATAAAAAAGAAACTGTCCAGATGACCTGACTGAGAATTATTGGATTTGGTACCTGGATTATTGAGCATGAACTTTCTTGCCATAAAATTCTCAACTGTGTCAATACTGTATTATTAGTTTTAACTTTAAACAAGAACTTTAAAATGTACAGTATTGAAATGCATAGTTAATTAAATAAAACTTTTGGGTGTTGTTATTTATAAGAAGCTGACATCTCATGGAAATTACTTAAGAATAAAAAAAAAAAATCAATTGCATTACTGTATAAAGTAAAATAGTTTTTGAATGACAAAGTTTTGAATATATTGTATAAGGTAATGATTGTTCCATATTTAATCTGTTGTATTGAAGTTTGGGGAAAAGCATGTAAAACTATTACAAACCCTGTTTTTATTTTATTAAAAAAAGAGCTATAAGAATTATTAGTAGGAAGTGCTATGGTCACCCAACAAATATTTCATCAGTTTAAATTATTAAAATTTTATGATTTGGTTGAACATAGTATTTTACAAGTCATGTATAACATGCCTGTATAGGTTAGTGGTGAGCGCGCCCGCCCTTCGTCGCAAAGGTCGTGAGATCGACTCCCCCTTGGTACAACGTTTATAGGAGCCAAGATGGTGTAGTGGTTAGGGCGTTTGACTTGGGACCCGAAGGACGCGGGTTCGCGTCCCGGCCACTACACACCTTGGGGTGTCTATGAGTGCACACCTATTTCTCCAGCTCCCCGAGCGCCTTCTATGGCTGCTCACTGCACCACCTGGTAGGTGGTTGGGTTAAATGCAGAGACGAATTTCGTCTGTGTATGGGAAACATACGCAGATGACAAGATTAGACAATTATTATATTATTATGTATAAAACTAAAAAAAAATTACCCCCCAAATATTCAATTAAAAATTGTTTAAAGTTATTAAACCCTGAAGGGAATGTAAATGTTTGTAAAACCTCCATTTAGGACTAGTTTGAAGGAGCTGAGTTGTAAATCAGGAAACAGGATTGTGTTGACTTGATATCACCATAAACATTTCTAAAACTATTTATATGTTTTAAAATATGATTAAATCAAAGCTGTTGGGAAGGTGTGTGCAGGTGAAGTGAAGGTTGTTGTTTGTTTGTAGTTATTTTGTATTTTTTAAACAAGGGGCAGATATTATACACTATTTTCGTCTTTCTGCACATTTTCATTCAGTGTTTTTTTTTAAACTTCTGATGAATTTGTTTTATTTTGAAGAAGAAAAAAAAACATGCAGCGCTGCTGGGGCTGTTTGTTTACGTCGTAGTTTCAGGGAAACGTTGGCTCAAACTTTATTGTGCTTCATCTTCTGACTCTCATCATATTATATCAAGTGGAAACTCTTCAGATTAAACAAGTTAGATGTTCCCACCGCTAGTTAGAACGACTACGTAAAAAAGTTTTAATCTCAACAAAAACTTCCGGAGCTGCAGTTCGGCTCGTAGAAAACCCACTCAAGTAGTAACGAGGCTCACGAACAGCTGATCTTTATCTGCCCGGTGTACAGAAAACAAAACAAACCAGACCGGAAAAGGATTCAGACGTTGCTCCAACTGCACGTCATCAAGCGCGTTCGATGTGAACAGACATCTGTTGACAAGCAGCCAACCCACCGCGTCAGGAGCTTTTTTGAAGTGCGAAAAGTGTTAGGTGGGAACCCGGCATTAGTGTGGTGGGTTCAACCTTGAAGATGATTCATAGCATGGATCAGTGGAATGGATTCCCACAATTAGGCTGTTTTGGAATCGGATCGTCCAGATGGACTGCAAGGCTGAAGGAAAAAACTGTCTGCCTGAAGAAAATCAACAATCAAGCTTATTTGAATCTGACTCCCCACCAGCCTTGGAATTGGGCTGACTATCAAATTTCTCCTGGGTCATGAGTAACCGAGGACAAAAACTGCATCTATTCCCCCCCTAATCTCAACACCTCTACCTCAAATGCCTATGTAATCTGTTTTAACTGTTCTTGCTGGTAGAGTTTTTTGACGCGTCAAATTGTGTCCTAATAGACAAGATGTGAAAGATCTTTTTTGTAATACCACTATCTACCCTCACTATCTACCCTCATGGTTCTTCCCCTTTTCTAATCAAAGATCAGTATACTGATAAGGGATAAGATGGCCACGCTGATTAATTAGCTGCAACTTCGTACACTTAGTCCTTCTTTCGGATGACATGTGCGTACATATTCCTGTTGTACCTCGGTGCATTGTCAATAAAGATTGTTCTGATTCTGATCAACTAAATATATGCTAAGCACAAGAACAGCAGCACGAACATGAGTCTGTGTGAGCAGATGAGCACGAATGAACAGAGCAATGTATAGAAGGTATTTCCAATTCCCCATTTTCACTCCGCAGGGGACAAAAGAAATCATGATCTCCTGTTACCTTCTGGTCCAATAAAACAAGTATCATAGGTGACTAAAGATTCACTAAAAGTACAGGTGCTGGTCATTAATTAGAATATCAAGAAAATTTTGATTTATTTCAGTAATTACAACTGAAAGTTATGCACCGTAACTCATGTTCCCTGAAGGAAGGGAACGAGGTGCAACACTATTGCTATGGGAATTGCACCCCTGCGTGATTACCTGAAGGAATACATTCACACCTTTACGGCAGGGGGCGTCAGCGTCACCCCAGAGACCCCACCCTCTGGGTACTTAAGACATGGACGCCCATCCTACTTTCTCCAAGTGCACTTCACGAGCTTCAGCATTGAAAAGGGCCAACTGTGTTGCACCTCGTTCCCTTCCTTCAGGGAACATGAGTTATGGTGCATAACTTTCAGTTCCCTTATCAATCAGGTCTCTCGGTGCAACACTATTGCTATGGGAATGTAATTCATTCACGCCCTTGAAATGCTCAGTAATAATAATAATAATAATAATTCTACTGGGGGACTTCAACGCTCACGTGGGCAATGACAGTGAGACCTGGAGGGGTGTGGTTGGGAGGAACGGCCCCCCTGATCTGAACCAGAGTGGTGTTCTGTTGTTGGACTTCTGTGCTCGTCATGGATTGTCCATAACGAACACCATGTTTAAGCATAAGGGTGTCCATATGTGCTCTTGGCACCAGGACACCCTAGGTCGCAGTTCGATGATCGACTTTGTTGTCGTCTCATCTGATCTGCGGCCGCATGTCTTGGACACTCGGGTGAGGAGAGGGGCGGAGCTGTCAACTGACCACTACCTGGTGGTGAGTTGGCTCCGATGGTGGGGGAGGATGCCGGTCAGACCTGGCAGACCCAAACGTATTGTGAGGGTCTGCTGGGAACGTCTGGCAGAGTCTCCCGTAAGACGGAGCTTTAACTCCCACCTCCGGGAGAGCTTTGAACACGTTCCAAGGGAGGCGGGGGACATGGAGTCCGAGTGGGCCGTGTTCCGCGCCTCTATTGTCGAGGCAGCTTATCGGAGCTGTGGCCGCAAGGTTGTTGGTGCCTGTCGTGGTGGCAACCCTCGAACCCGGTGGTGGACACCGGCAGTGAGGGATGCTGTCAGGCTGAAGAAGGAGTCCTATTGGGCCTTTTTGGCTTGTGGGACCCCGGAAGCAGCTGATAGGTACCGGCAGTCCAAGCGGCATGCGGCTCGGGTGGTTGCTGAGGCAAAAACTCGGGCGTGGGAGGAGTTCGGAGAGGCCATGGAGAATGACTTCCGTACGGCTTCGAGGCGATTCTGGTCCACCATCCGGCGTCTCAGGGGGGGAAAGAGGTACGAGACCAACACCATTTATGGTGGAGGTGGCGTGCTGCTGACCTCAACTCGGGATGTTGTGAGTCGGTGGGCGGAATACTTCGAAGACCTCCTCAATCCTACTGGCACGTCTTCCACTGAGGAAGCAGAGCCTGGGGACTTTGGGTCGGGTTCTCCGATCTCTGGTGCTGAGGTCGCCGAGGTGGTTAAAAAGCTCCGCGGTGGCAAGGCTCCGGGGGTGGATGAGATTCGCCCGGAGTTCCTTAGGGCTCTGGATGTTGTAGGGTTGTGTTGGCTTACGCGACTCTGCAATATCGCGTGGACATCGGGGGCAGTTCCCTTGGATTGGCAGACTGGGGTGGTGGTTCCCCTATTTAAAAAGGGGGACCGTAGGGTGTGTTCCAACTATAGGGGGATCACACTCTTAAGCCTCCCTGGTAAGGTCTATTCAGGGGTTCTGGAGAGGAGGGTCCGTCGGATAGTCGAACCTCGGATTCAGGAGGAGCAGTGTGGTTTTCGTCCTGGTCGTGGAACACTGGACCAGCTCTACACCCTCAGCAGGGTCCTGGAGGGTGCGTGGGAGTTTGCCCAACCAGTTTACATGTGCTTTGTGGACTTGGAGAAGGCATTCGACCGCGTCCCTCGGGGGGTTCTGTGGGGGGTACTCCGGGAGTATGGGGTACCAGGCCCTTTGATAAGGGCTGTTAGGTCCCTGTACGACCGGTGTCAGAGCTTGGTCCGCATTGCCGGCAGTAAGTCAGGCTCGTTTCCGGTGAGAGTTGGACTCCGCCAAGGTTGCCCTTTGTCACCGATTCTGTTCATAACTTTTATGGACAGAATTTCTAGGCGCAGCCAAGGTGTTGAGAGGATCCGTTTTGGTGACCTTAGAATCGCTTCTCTGTTTTTTGCAGATGATGTGGTCCTACTGGCTTCATCAGTTCGTGATTTACAACTTTCACTGGAGCGGTTTGCAGCCGAGTGTGATGCGGCCGGGATGAGGATCAGTTCCTCCAAATCCGAGGCCATGGTCTTGAGCCGGAAAAGGGTAGCATGCCCTCTCCGGGTCGGGGAGGAGGTCCTGCCCCAAGTGGAGGAGTTTAAGTATCTCGGGATCTTGTTCACGAATGAGGGAAAACTGGAGCGTGAGATCGATAGGCGGATAGGTGCAGCGTCCGCAGTGAAGCGGGCGCTGTACCGGTCTGTCGTGGTGAAGAGAGAGCTGAGTCAAAAGGCAAAGCTCTCAATTTACCGATCGATCTACGTTCCCACCCTCATCTATGGTCATGAGCTTTGGGTTATGACCGAAAGAACAAGATCTCGGATACAAGCGGCTGAAATGAGTTTTCTCCGCAGGGTGGCTGGACTCTCCCTTAGAGATAGGGTGAGAAGCTCAGTCATCCGGGAGGGACTCGGAGTAGAGCCGCTGCTTCTCCACATCGAGAGGAGCCAGTTGAGGTGGCTCGGGCATCTGGTTAGGATGCCTCCTGGACGCCTCCCTGGTGAGGTGTTCCGGGCATGTCCCACCGGGAGGAGACCCAGGACGCGCTGGAGGGACTATGTTTCTCGGCTGGCCTGGGAACGCCTTGGGATTCCCCCGGAGGAGCTGCTCCAAGTGGCTGGGGAGAGGGAAGTCTGGGCCTCCCTACTTAGGCTGCTACCCCCGCGACCCGACCCCGGATAAGCGGAAGAAGATGGATGGATGGATGGATGGATGGAATAATAATGAATTTAATTTATGACGCACTTTTCATTAATGAAAATCTCAAAGTGCTACAAAGTGCAACAAAATTAAACATCAAATAAAACAAGTAATGAAACAAGTAAAATCAATAACAGTATCAACCAAGATCAAATATGGAATCATGAGGAGGCAGAGTAGGCTCGCTAAAAAAGAAAGGTCTTCAAGCCGCTCTTAAAGTCAACCAGTGACTGTGGAGCTCTCAGGCAGTCAGGAAGAGAGTTCCATAGGAGCGGGGCAGCCATACTGAAAGCCTGGTCTCCCATGGTCCTTAATTTGGTTCTCGGAATGTGAAGGAGATTACCGTATTTTCCGGTGTATAGGTCGCACCTTTTTATGTTTGTTTTTTTCAAGGCCTGCGACCTATACACTAGTGCGACCTATTTATGGAATTTTTTCCATATTTTTAGACCAATTTTTGCCTCAGTTATGACCGTTTTTCACTTTGGCAGAAAATGGTGCAGTACCACTTTCGGCCGCTAGGGGCGCAGTGCAGTACCGCTTCCGCTAGGGGCACAGTGCAGTACCAGTTTCGGCCGCTAGGGGACACTTCCAGAGGAGTACACCGACCGTTTCCAGCTCATGTGTCCGAAAAAAAGCTCCTCTGCTTGGACTGACTCTGTCGGCCTCCTGGTCTGGAGGTAACTTCTTTTAGCTCTGTGTTTCTTAGCTGTTTGTTTGCAAGATAAGTCAAGAACCACTCAGCGGATTTTTCTGAAACTTACAGAATGTAATCACAGTATGGACGTTTACAAGTGAGTAGCTTTATTAGATGTTTGAGATAAAAAATGCTCTTTTAGTAGCATTAGCTTCAGTTAGCTTCTGTTTATAACGTTATAAATAGCTCAGAAACCGCTCGGTGGATATTTCTGAAACTTACAGAATATAATCATAGTATGGACGTTTACAAGTGAGTAGCTTTATTAGATGTTTGAGATTAAAAAAACAATCTTTTAGTAGCATTAGCTTCAGTTAGCTTCTGGTTTTATTTCTGTTTACGTTATAAATAGCTTCAAAACCACTCAGTGTATACGTTTTCTGCTTACAGAGTGTAATTAATAAGGCTTTAATGTACTAGCTGTTGGCCTGGATGAAGCATTTGAGATAAAATTTGATTTTTTATTCGTTTTTTGAGAGACGGTCTCTTCTGTTAGCATTCGTTTTATTTCTGTTTATGTTATAAATAGCTTCGAAACCACTCGGTGTATATTTTTTCTGCTTACTGAGTGTAATTAATAAGGCTTTAATGTACTAGCTGTTGGCCTGGATGAAGCATTTGAGATAAAATTTGATTTTTTTATTCGTGTTTTGAGAGACGGTCTCTTCTGTTAGCATTTGTTTTATTTCTGTTTATGTTATAAATAGCTTCGAAACCACTTGGTGTATATTTTTTCTGCTTACAGAGTGTAATTATATGAGCTTTAATGTACTAACTGTTGGCCTTTTTACTGTGTTAATCTTCTTAAAAGCCTTGTTGTGCGCTCCTGTGGCAGACATTAGCAGCAGAGCTAAACACTCGGTCCATATTGCCGGGTTGTCTCAGCGGTGACGCGTCATGTCAGCGGTGGATGTCGCATTACGTCGGCTGTGACGTAGGTGCGACCTATACACCAGTGCGACCTATTTCAGGATTTTTCCAATTTTTTGCAATAATTGGACGATGCGACCTATACACAGGTGCAACCCATACAACGGAAAATATGTTACTGTTCTGTGATCGCAGAGACCGGGTGGATGAATATGGAACAAGAATGTCCTTTATATAATCTGGTGAAGTTTTGTGTAAGCATTGATGTGTAATGAGAGCAGTTTTGTACTGAATTCTGTAGGTGACAGGAAGCCAATGAAGGTTATGGAGAATGGGCGTAATATGTTCAAATTTACGAACTCTCAACAAAATCCTTGCTGCACTGTAAAATGCATGCTTGTGAGAACTTCTGCCTTTATACATTAGGCATCTCTCGGCCGCTCTCTACTGTGTGTTAGAGAGGACAGCCTGAGTGACGTCACACGCAGTAACGTCCAAACTGTAATGTCATGCAAAAGTGTTCGTTGAGCTCCAGTTCGCAGCTACACAGATGTCTACAACTGGTACACCCTTGAACAGTGACCACGAGGCAGCCAAGCCTCGATTAGAATGGGCACGTACCCCAGAGGGCACCTGTTGACCTTTGACACTGTATTCCCTCTTAATGGCCTCAGTCACCCAGTGTGAGAGGCGCTGATTTGACAGGGCCCTGCCAGTAGCTGGGACGGCAAAACACACAAACAGTTGGTTTGTTTTCCTCCAATCAGCTGTTCTTTCAATGCAAGCACTTAAAACCCTAACAGGGCAGAGTGCCCTTAGCCTCCTCTGCTCCTCGGTGAGAACGAGAGCAGGAAGAAATGAGGAGAGTTCAAAATCCAGACTTCTAGGATTCAAAGTTAGAACTTTTGGGACATATGCAGGATTAGGACGTAAGGTGACCTTTGACCCGTCAGGGGCAAACCTCGTACACATTGGTTGCACAGATAAAGCATGAAGGTCACCCACACGTTTTGCCGAGCAAAGAGCCAGGAGCAGCGCGGTCTTATAAGATAGCAAATCTATCTTAATGTTGCTTAAAGGTTTGAATGGGGGCTCACAGAGAGCACCCAGGACCAATTGGAGATCCCAATCAGGAGTCAAAGTCTTGCTGGGAGGTCTCTTCCTCAATACACCTTTCATGAACCTTATCGTGAGAGGGTGTGCACCGGGAATCTTTCCTCCCCAGTCTTCGTGGCATGCCGAGATGCTGACAAAAACACTTTAATTGTGGAAAAAGAGCGGCCTTTCTCTAGCAGTTCCTGTAGAAAGGTGAGAAGCTGGACCAGGCCACAGGAATAAGGAATAATGTTCCTTTCCATGCACCAAGCTTCAAAAACACCCCATTTACGAGCATAGAGAGTCTGTGTTGACATTGCTCTCTCTCCCTGTATTGTATTTACCACGTAGCCGGGGAGGCCTAAGGCCATCAGTTTGTTCTTTTCGGCAACAAAACTGAAATCTGCCACAGTCCCGGGCGTAAGTTAAGAGGCTGTTCTTGTAGTCGAGGCAGTGGGCCTCTGAAGAGGAGCAGTTGTCTGTGTTCCAGAAATACGTACATCTCCAAAGGCCGTGGGCCCTGTGGCCCCTTGGGGGCCAACAATATTAGGGAGAGGATCTCCCTGTAGGGGTGCTCCAGCGCCACCCAAACTGAGGGAGCTGGGGGAGAGGCACAATGCATTGCCTCTGCTGTATAACTGTGAGCCAGAACATCCGCTTTTGCTCCGTTTAGTGAGAGGCACGGTACTTTTGGAGTGTAGGTTTTGTATGCAAACAGATCTCCGGACTCCAGTTTGCTCCAAGGCTGGGTCTGGTTCACAAGCCTCCGGCTCCACGATTGCTCTTGAGCTAGGTTTGGCTCCAGGGAGCTGTGTCAGGCACGTCCTCCCTAAGGGCGTGTTTTGACCAAGGTGGTGTGACCCATACGCCCAGAAATACGGTAATCTGGGCTCAATTTCTGCAGTAATCTGACCGAGCTGCAGACTCCCCGACGAGGGGATGTTATTTAGAAGCACAGCTGGGCTAGATGAAAAGCTAGTGCTTAAAACCGCACAAACATCCTTTTTCTGCTCAGCACCTATAGACCTGGATGATTTCATTAGATCCAGGCTTTTCTCGGGCATGAGGAAGAAAAATCTGATCCGGCCCATGTGCATTTCCTGTTTTTAAACAACATTCATTTGTTACTCCTGCAGCATTAAAGTTATCTCTCTTGTCAGCATGTGAGTCTGGTCTGCAGGCTGTTGTCGTAGCCCCCCCCTTGGCTCAGGCTGTTATCTGCTGAAACACATCTGGGGGCCATGACAGAGCATTGTCATGGTCACCACGTTCTGTCAGCA
>JBBPBX010077267.1:0-16913 GCA_038048925.1 Garcialebias charrua
GGGCAGCAAATATCCAGGTCTTCCAGCTGTTCTTGTGGGGTACACGGATTTGTGCAAACGACAAGCCACTTCCTCCAAAATCTGGACAACTAATGAGTCAGCTTCAGTGTCCGTGTCTGCAGCTACCTGGAGCAGCCACTCACTCAAAACATCGACTGGAAACAGTAAATAGTCATCACTGACTGTATTACTTTCAGCTAAGCTAGCAACATGCCTTAAATCCTCAGCAATCCTACGATACATCTCTAATAGTTGTTTACTTCCTCTCAAATACGGAGATCTCCTAAGAGAACTGCAGCGCAGGCATGCTCAATCGATCTGCACACTGATCGTTCTATTTCCGGTTTATTGACCAATAGAAGAGCTGGATTTAGAAAGCAGCCCTCCTCATTAACATACCGAAGAGGCAGAAATGCAGCGAGAAAAGAATACAGAAATAAATACAGCCAACAATACAGAAATAAATAAATACAGCAATAAATACAGCAAACGGAAAAACAGCAAGAAAAAGGCAAAGCAAAATATCTATTGTTATTGATGGAAACTCATGTGTAAGGAGATATAAAAAAGAATATATATATTTATGCTTTTATTTCTCATGTGTAAGGAGATATAAAAAAGAATATATATATTTATGCTTTTATTTCTCATTAAAATATATATTTCTACTTTGATTTATATATTTATTCTTTTATTTATTATTATTTAGGATATATATTTCTACTTTGATTTATATATGTATTGTTTTATGTCAGATATATATTTATTCTTTTATTTATTATTATGTCAGTTTGGTCCTCCATATAACCCCCCCTCCCCCACTGGCTTACCCACTATTTGTGTTCCAGCATTGATCAGCTTACAAATTAAGCTCTGTTACTTGGTATGACTACTGCTGCTATGATTCTGTTCAGCTTTAACGAGTTTTCTGTAATAATTTCAAGAAGTGGCGATACATTAATTATGTTCATTATGTGAATAGTTAAAGTTTTTAAATGTTTTTTGATTCTGTTAATTTTCTCAAAACTGTAATTTTTGGAAGTTGAAATTAAACATTTTCTCAATTAAGTGTGTCTTGAATGAAAAATAGCCCATGTTTACAAGTACTAAAGTTGTATTAACACTATTAAAGAACAGGTCTTAAGTATTTATGTTACACAAATATTTTCACTGCATTAAAGAGAGAAATTGATTAAACTAAACATGAGGCTTATGAGGGGGTCCCTGAAACTTTTTCTCCCCTGTAAGGGGTCCCTGAACCCCAAAAGTCTGAGAACCCCTGGTTTAGACCACTTGTTGTGTTTTTATTACCATGGCCTTGTAAAAATGTTTAACAGTATACAACCCTGGGAGTTAACAATTAACAAACTAATTAAAAGACTATATAAAAAAAAAACTATTAGCAACGAATCTCAGCTGCTGTGGTACAAACAAAACTAAAACAGCTGCAAAATTGTTACTGGCCACAAGAGTTGGACTAACACTTGTTTTGCTGAACTAAATGTTGCCATTTGAGAGGAAGCTGGAGTAGAGGGTATTCATTAATAAATAAAAATGTAACACATATGATGCTAGAGGTGGTAAGGAGGATCTGCTGACACAAACAGATGACACATTTTTTATTATGTTTGTGTGCGTGTGTTGGGTGGGTGGGGGTAAACATTGGATAAAACCTTTAGGGTGAATATGACATCTTTCTCGTTCCTATATTTTTAAATATGAACAGGAGTGTTTGCTGCCATGTTAAGACTGAACAGAAAGATTTATCATCATAGCAATCTGAGCGATCTCAGTATTGCAAAGGACTTGAATAACTGGTAGAGTATTTTTATTGCAAGTGCTGTACTTTTATACTTCAACTATGCATCACAAAGTCATACTTGTCTGATCAGATGGAGCTTCAGACCACACTGGGTACAGATGAGAGTGCAGAGTGTTGAGAGCATCATAATGATAAAACTGAGAGGCAAGTGTAGAAAATGTGGGCAACTACCGGTAATGTTGGCAACATTGCAACATTCAACTGTAACATCATATCTGCATGTTTTCCTAATATTGTGCAATTTTACTTCAGTTTGAAACAAAAAAAAATTTTTTTTAACATACTGTACTGTAGTCGCATTGCTGGGCCCATTGAAAACACAAGTGTATTTTAAACCATTACAATCATTAAATGTTGATTTGTAAGTTTGTGACAAATGGACATAGATGAATGATGGACTCAATGTTTTGACAAAACCTAAATCTGTGACTGCAAGTGTATGTAGTTTTGAGCTTTCGTTTACTAATTAGCAACAAAACAACTTAAAAACTTTTAATATTATGAATAAAATACAAATCTAAACACAATTAAACTCCAAACTTCAAAATGTGATTACAGTACGTTGTGAACACGAGGTATGCCGATGTCCCCTGTCGCTGTAGGATGTGAATACTGAATGTTTGTAGCGTTTGAGATGAGTGTTTTTTCTGGACTACAATTGAACAGGTAATGCAAGTAAACCTGAACGGTTTTGATAAAAGATATTCCAGTGGGTAGGAGTTACACTGTGGATAAGAAGAATTTTTTTTTTTTTTTTTTTTCTTGTCCGAGGCAAAGCAGAGTGATGGATCCTGGTGAGCAGAGGAAGCAATTTCATCCACAACCAGGTGCAAAGGCAGAGCTAGGAAGAGGCCAATGGAGGCCTTGGTCACCATAGAATTGTCTTTGGCCATCCAAAATAAATTGTTTAAAATTATTTAGCACCTGCTGCAACTTTGTGCAGCCCACGGTTGCAGGATAAGCTTCCTCTTGCAGCTGATCAGCTGTCCTACAAGTACATGCAGAGCGGAGAAGTGGGCGTGGCCGAGACGGCTTGCAGGTGGCTGAGTTCAGCCATGGCTGAGAGTAGGCAGGGAGCTGAAATCATGACATGTTGTGCTCTTTGAGAGCTTTTAGAAACATTGTTTAGGTTTTTTTTAATTCAACCTTTATTTAAACAGGTTACCGGTAGGCCCACTGAGCCACGAGGAGTCATTTACAAGAGAGATCTGAATATTTACAATATTTACATTATTCTCGTGTCATTCATATATATGTGTGTGTGTGTGTGTGTCTGTGTGTGTATATAAATTTATATAATTTAAGCACTGACTCTGTAAACACATGTAGATTTAGATGGCCATTCATCATGCGCCTCAACCAACCAGAGTGTTTTGTAAGGCTGATGCCGCGCATCGCTCAGATGAATACAGAAAAATGAGCAGCGAGGACAGAAACAAGGACAAAGGTACTAGACATTTACATGGTAAACATTATTTTTAAACCTTTCACAAAAGCAGGCTGGATAGAAGTAAAGTTATCTGTAAGCCCTACAGCGCTGAACTGTCTTACCACAGGAGTAGTTCAAGCCTGAAATATCACCTAAATTCAAAACTGTCAATGCCAGCCAATCATCCACTGTTACAAACAGTGGACGTTGGCTTCTGCAGACGAGGCTGAACGCAGCGTGGGAGAAAAATAGACAAACTAAGGTAAGACCAGCTATGCTATATGGAAGAGGATAGCAACAAATTATGGGCCAGATAGCATTGTTGAAGACATGTGACGTCCTTAGAACTGCAACAAATGACAGTACTGTATGAGCCTCCCTCACAACTAGTATTCACGAGTTGTATGAAAATACAAGAGCTACAAAAGTGACAGTGTTACAACGTGCACCAACTGTTGCTCTCACTGGAGACTACTGGACATCTCTGGGTAATCATAACTACCTCAAAGTTACATTATATTGGTGCACAGTGGAAGCTGCAGTCACATGCTCTGACCGTAATGAGAACAGGACAGAGACATGTTGCTGAAATGTGTGCAGAACATTTTAGTAATGTTGCTCAGCAGTGGAACATTTTACATAAAGTCAGCACACTTAGCACATACTGTATAGTGCAAAAAAAAACATGGCTGCTGCAAGACATCTGCCTTTTGAACATGTCCCCTGCACTGTCTCCAGCGTTCTGTCCCAGTGTCTCTGCTGAACAGTGTGTTTGACAATGTCCTTGCCGAATGCACAAAAGTCGTGGGCCAGTTTAAACACAGCCCAGCAAATGCTGCAGAATTAGAGCAACACACTGAACATGAGCAAAAGAACAAATCACTCAAAGACGTTCCAACCAGATGGAATTCAACTCTGGACATGATCAAAAATGTCCACAGCCACTGAGACACGTCCTTGTCACACACAAAACCAAAGACTGCCATGCAGCTGAAATGGACAAACTACAGAAGCTGGAAACACTCCGGGAGTGCTGCAGTAATTTTAACTTCATTTACTTCTCATTTTCCTGTTTGTATTAAAAAGAAATAACGTCAGTATGTGTGTGTAAATATACCAGTAAAGGACATTTTATACAGGTACAGTAGTCCTCGGGTTACGACGGTCTCGAGTTACGACGTTTCGTGGTTATAACCAGTGTTGGGAATGTTACTTCAAAAAAGTAATTAATTATAGTTACTAGTTACTTCGCCCAAAAAGTAACTGAGTTAGTAACTGAATTACTCACCTATAAAAGTAATTAGTTACCAGGGAAAGTAACTATTGTTTGTTTGGTTGGTTTAAGTTTAGATATATCTACGAATTTTAAGTAGAAATAATTACAGCACCTCAACAGAACATGACTGGTTGACATACTATACTTCAAGTTTTTTCTTCATTGCAAAATACAGGTTAACAAAATAATATAACAATTGTGTTTTCAGCTCTATGTACACCCTGTACTGTTCAAGTGTTTTCTTAGAAATAAAAGTAAACAGTTAAAATAAGTGCTTTGTAGTGTAAAATAAAATCAAACCCTCACACAACTGGTTCTTCAAGTATTTTCTTAAAAACAAAAGAACCATTTTCACAATATGAAGTACTTTTAAAACAGTACTGAAAAGCTGAATTACCTGAGCAGTTGATGCTTCATCAGATCAGATTACGACGGACGTAGACGCTCCGGGACATAATGTACACTTCACATGCACGTTCTTGCCTTTTACCTCAAGGAGAGTAAAGTAATTTCTGTATTTCCACTTTGAAAACGCCAACTTTCCCTCCAGACTCGCCATTGCTGCCAGACTTCTGTTTCAGCAGCGTGTGTGAGCTGAACAACAAAACCGATTGGCTGACCTCTACCTGACACTCTACCTTAGCCAATCAGCATCATCCTTGTTGTTTCGCCCCTCCCTCCCCTCTGCTCCCACGTCTATGCTCCTACCCTCCCTCCCCTCTGCTTCCTCCCCCTCCACCCTCCCTCACCAAGGGGAAAAAACGTAAACAAACAGCACGAGAGCCTGCGCGCGGAAGACTGAAAGTAACGTACCCCCATTTAGTGTTTGTAACGGTAACGGCGTTGTAACGATAGACATAGTAACTACTTAGATTACCCGTTAATGAAAAAAAGAACTCCGTTTGTAACGCCGTTTATTTGTAACTCCGTTATTCCCATCACTGGTTATAACGCATCTCCCATTTACTATGAAAAGCCTTATTTCGAGTTACGCAGTTTTACGTCATAAACGTCGTGACGCAGCGGCGGAAGAATACTGCACTGTACTGTGAACGCGGTTTTACGTCGTAAATGTCGTAAAGCAGCAGCGGAAAATATTGTACTGTACGCGGTACAGCGGCGGAGGAATACTGTACTGTGAACGCAGTTTTACGTCATAAACGTCGTGACGCAGTGGCGGAGGAATACTGTACTGTACTGTGAACGCGGTTCTACGTTGTAAACGGAATACGGAATATGGTGGACGGACCGAGGAGGACGGCTTCACCAGCATCCCAGCAGGCCATTAACTCTTTTGGCTCTTCATTATGGCTCCCAAACGTATGTGTTTTTGATAATTGTGTAGGGTATTGTGTTAGGATAGGCTAAGTGCTTGGTAATACAGTACTGTACATGTATATGGTGCAGTATGTACGTATGTTCCGACTTGTGTCGAAAATCGGTTTACGACGCCGCTCAGGAACGGATCTACGCCATAAGTCGAGGACTACCTGTATTCATATAAGTAACAAAATGCAATGAGATTTGACTGAAATAGGTCTGACTTTTTCTTGTTGCAGGTATGTGACTGAAATTCTGGGAGGACACCAAGGAAAACAGTGTGTCTTAGTGGCTGCTTCATCAATCTGACTGATCAGGAGGAAGACTGGTCTGAGAGCAGCATGTGTCGATACAAAGTACTGTAGAGCCCACCATCAGTACAGACCTGTCTCTTAGTGGTGGTCCAAACATGCAGGAGCACACAGCAGGCTGGCCTCTGATGCACAGAAGTACTTGGCCACACCTGCAACATCTGTACCTGGTGAAAGGTTTTCTCGTGTCGGTCATGTTGTACAGAAGAAAAGAGTTTCTGTATCATCTGAAAATGTAAATGACTTTGTGTGTCTCAGCAGGTGGTGTGGTGCAGACGAGTAAAAAGATACAGTTGGGGGAACGGATAAATGTATCCAATTTGTTATTATGTCATTACCCAGCCTGCATCACTGAATGTTTCTTTTTCTGTTGACCAAGATTCTCCAAAGGAAATTGAGCATCAACGGGTACTATTATTATTATTATTAATATCATCAGTATTATTATTATTATTGTTATTGTGCCATTATATCTTTCTCTAACACTTATCACTCAATATTTGGGATTTAAAGGTGTCTTTTTTTTCTTCTCTGAAATAGACTAAAAACATTAATCCCCTGGCAAATAGCTTTGGTTTCATATTTGATATGATATTGTTCAAGTTTATGTTGAGATTTACTAGAAATACTTAAACTACTACTGCTGTTAAAATGTGGGGCCTTGGGTACACAATTTCATTCCACCCGTGTACCACATGTGATGTGAATGACAGTAAAGAACCTTGAACTTGAAAAAGTGCCTTATTTGTTTAAAGTTTTTGAAAATGTATTGAATATATTTTTAATATACAAAACAGTACTTTTAAAATGCTCTAAACATCTCTGAGTCATAGTTTTGTAATAATACAATTAAACGTAATAACTAGATTTTCATCCATCCATTATCTTCTTATTCCGAATGTGGGGGTCACTGGTGCCCATGTCCAGCCATCACTGTGAGAGAGGTGGGGGACACCCTGGACAGGTCTCCAGTCCATCACAGGGACACAGAGAGACAAACGAGACAAACAACCATTCACTCTCTCACTCACAAGAGACAATTTAGAGTTACCAATCAGCCTAACATGCATGTTTTTGGTCTGTGGGAGGAAACTGGAGAACCGGAGAAAGAACATGCAGCAAAATGGACGCCGATGCCTCACTTATTTTTTAAGTTAACATTCACTGACGAACAGATGGGGGTATTTTCAATTCCCACATGTTGCTCCGCAATGGAGGACAACAAAGTACCGTACTCTGTGTACAGCATAAGAAGCACTGTGTCGAGGTGTGAGTGTAACTGGAAAAGGAGATGTTGAAAAAAAAATTCAACAATTTCAAAAAACTTTTTGAGCCAAGCTCTGAGTATTTCTAACAGCTTTATCTTTTTAAAAGGACAAAATACCGTTTTTATTTTATTTTAGCTGACTGTAGCAGCACTGGGAAGTTTAAAAGTATTTAACGCCTGTTGTTTGTTTCTGCCAGTGTACATGTATGTGTGGTTATGTGCACGCATGTGTGAGTCTGTTTGTTACTAAACTATCTCATGAACCACTGGACAAACTTAACGAGACTCAAAAAATAATGATCAATGTATTGCTACAACAAATTAACTTTTGGAGTCAGGCCACTTCAAGATGGCTGCCACAGCTGATGATCCATCCATCCATCCATCCGTCCATCCATTTTCTTCTGTTTATCCGGGGTCGGCTCTACTAAGTAGGGAGGCCCAGACTTCCCTCTCCCCAGCCACTTGAGCCAGTTCCTCTGGGGAATCCCAAGGCGTTCCCAGGCCAGCCGAGAAACATAGTCCCTCCAGCGTGTCCTGGGTCTTCCTCTGGGTCTCCTCCCGGTGGGACATGCCCGGAACACCTCACCAGGGAGGCGTCCAGGAGGCATCCTAACCAGATGCCCGAGCCACCTCAACTGGCTCCTCTCGATGTGGAGAAGCAGCGGCTCTACTCCGAGTCCCTCCCGGATGACTGAGCTTCTCACCCTATCTCTAAGGGAGAGTCCAGACACCCTGCGGAGAAAACTCATTTCAGCCGCTTGTATCCGAGATCTCGTTCTTTCGGTCATAACCCAAAGCTCATGACCATAGATGAGGGTGGGAACGTAGATCGATCGGTAAATTGAGAGCTTTGCCTTTTGACTCAGCTCTCTCTTCACCACGACAGACCGGTACAGCACCCGCTTCACTGCGGACACTGCACCTATCCGCCTATCGATCTCACGCTCCAGTTTTCCCTCATTCGTGAACAAGACCCCGAGATACTTAAACTCCTCCACTTGGGGCAGGATGCTGCTGATGAACCTTAGCAAACAAACATGGCAGTAAATCAGTACATTTTACAAAAATTGAACTAATATGTACTCTTATGTCACACTTTGTGCAGTAACAATGTGCATTACATGACATCACACACAACATAATTTTTAGGGTTTAACCAAAGCAGATACGACTTTGTGATTTTTCAACACAAATTCCATTTACCGTATTTTCTGACGTATAAGTCACAGGTTTTCTTTCCCATAGATTTGTCAGTCATGTGACTTATACGCTGAAGCGACTTATATACGTTTTTTTTTCCATATTCATAACGCAATTTTTGACTGACACTTTAAATTTCTAAGTACTGCAACAGCGAGTCCTCCCGTGCACGCTCGCTTCACTCAGCTGGGGCAGGTGGAGGAACGCTGGAGAGCTAGTGGCTCCTGCCACAATGGATGGATGGATGGATGGATGGATGGATGGATGGCGCCGCTCCACCCTGAAGAAATGAAGCTGTTTTTACCATTAAAGTGAATTTATTAAGGAAACGTTAAACTGAGACACACCTTTGCTATAATGTCAAGCAAACAAATAATTGTTTTTAAGTGTTAATCTTGTTAAATGTTTACACCAGCGAGTCTTCCCGTGCACGCTCTCTTCACTCAGCTGGTACAGTCTGAAGAACGCTGGAGAGCTAGCGGCTCCGGCTGCGTTGGATGGATGGCGCCGCGCTGTCCAGGCAAAATGAAGCTGTTTTGCCCACTAAATAAACGCATAATAAACATGACAAGTCAGCGGTGATGCATAATAAATGCAACTTATACGTTATAGCAGCTTATACTCCAGAAAATACGATATGCATTTATGTATTCAACATATCTTAGTCCTAAACTCTGGCATGAACGCTGGTTTGATTTATTAATTCCTTTAATGGATGCTAGGCTTGTTACTTTTTTGTTTTAGCTTTTAATCATTTTATAGATCGAATTTTCAAAAGCAATTTAGTTTAGTTTAGTTTATTTATTAATTTTACGTTCAATACAAAAATAACTTTACATACAGTATGAAAGAAAAAATATGGAAAAATAAAAAACGAACATAAAATGAAAGGAGGCAGTGAGAAGAAAAAAATCTTATTTTAACTGCCCCTTTTTTTCTCAATTACACGAGCAAATCAATCTATAACAACAAAAACAGAGTCAATTACTACTTCTCAATGAGTAAATGAATAACAATATCAACTTCATAATCAGTCCAATAGTTTACAATACAATATACAATAAAACAGCATTTTAGGCATTTTTGTATTTTGTCAGCATCTTAGATTTAACCATTTTCTTGAACACAGACAAAGATCTGGCATATTTAGTATCATTTTCCAAATTATTCCACAGATCAACTCCCTGAATGGAAATAGAGCGTCCCTTTAAGCTGGTGCGATATTGGGATTTAACAAAAATCTCCGTTCCCTTCAAATTATAAGAACTCTGTCTCTTTATAAAAAGCTTTTGAACATTTGAGGGAAGTAAGGCATTTTGTGCTTTGTACATTAATAATATAATATATTATAATCCACCAAATCATAAAAATTTAACAATTTAAGTTGTTCAAATAATATATTTGATGGGTGACGGTATGGTTTGATTTGATTCAAGACTCGAATTGCAATAGAAAATGTTGTGCGTGTATGTTTTTAAGGTATTTGAGGTGAAGCACGAGAGAGAAAACCAACTTTACACACTGTGAGGTGGGAGCTGGTTCAACGGTCTGTCATTCCAGCAGGGAGACAATCCACCGGAGCGCCGCTCACAGTGGCAAAGGCCTCCAGATCAAACACGTACGGAGAATCGTTACTTCGTACACAATAACAACAAACTCCAGTGTCATCACCCAGCAGTGCAAAAAATAAAAAAAGCAACAAAGCTTTGACCATCGGGGTGTCAGCATCCACTCCACACACAATTACTGAACATGGTGCTGCTGTAATTAAAGTCCTCTTTTTCAGCACTCCACACACTGTGACCTTTTCCAGTGCAAACACTCATCGTCTCGGTTAAACCCAGGCTCCATCCGCTGGGACGTAAATGGATATTTTATGTCGGCGAAACAAGACGAAATTGATCCAGATAATGGCTCACAATGAGAAAACGTGTTAAAACCGCTTCAGAAAGCCAAGGCCTGATGGTGTTTACCCGTCAATATTAACGGGTTTCATCTGTTAATTTGGCAACGAGCTTTAGGGAGACAGAAAACCCCTGATAAGCATCATCATAACCCATAATCAGAAGCCATGCAAATGGCGGTGAGTATCCCCCCACGACGCTGCGGAGCCGGTTCCCTGGGAACTCTCCTGTCAGAGCAGCAGAACGAGAGTGATAGCAGAGAGAACTGTTTTTTTAACATGTCACTGGAACGACGGCGCTGAGAGGGAGGGACCAGATGGACGAGCACAGCACACTGGGGTTCAGTCCAACAAAGAGTCCTGTCCTCTCCAGTCACTCACTCGTCTGGCTCTTAAAGGCAAACCAAAGAAATACAAACCGCTGCAATAATAAACTGATGCTCACATGTTTTCCATCACAGATTAATGGCACAGACTTCATGCCTATCAAAGAGAGCCTGCAACAGCAGCTTTCCATTTGTACATCCAAATTAACAACGCACAGGAAGAGAAGCTTAGTAATACACCGCAGGTTCGGTTCCCATCTTCCAACAGAGACTGGAGTACCGTATGCAGTCTACAACACAGCACTGGATTCTGCTCACATTTACAAGCTTTTTTAAATCCAGTAAGAAAAAGAGGCGCAGAGAGCCTTGGGTCATTTAACCACACGTTTTCTTTCGTCTCTCCGAATGTGTTTTCTGGCAGTTAAAGTGCAAAGAGCTGACAGATTAGACAGGGAGTTCCTTTACGGGCGGGCTGCCGGCTTCAGGAGGGTGGGCTGCTCACTGGGGCTCGGGGCGGCAACACCACGCCTGTCACTGGTTGATGGGCCGGTGCAGAAGTGCAGTCATAGGAAGGCATGATTGATGATATTATGTACTCGCAGTAGCTGGAATGCCAGCACACTCCTGTGATTTAATCCCCGTGCCTTCATCAAACATGGAGGCACGGCAGATGGACCGCACAACACCGAGCTTCTCTACCGACGAAGCCAAAGCCAGACGAGCACCACTAATCAATTCTTTGAGGCGGTGCTTATCCATCGTAAATGATATAAAACATAAAATTAATAATAATTATCCAAAGTAGACGTAAACAAAGAGATAAAAATATGTACCGTATTTTTCGGAGTATAGATCGCACCCGAGTATAGGTCGTACCCGAGTATAGGTCGCACCATCCAATTATAGCCAAAGAATTGGAAAAATCCTTATATAGGTCGCACCTGAATATAGGTCGCACCTACGTCAAAATGTGGACCGTGTTTAGCTCTGCTGCAAATGTCTCTTCCACAGGAGCGCACAGCAAGGCTTTTAAGAAGATTAACACTTAAAAACAATTAATTGTTTGATAAAAAATTATAGCAAATATGTGTCTGAGCTGAACTTTTCTTTAATA
Source organism: Garcialebias charrua (assembly GCA_038048925.1). Lineage (NCBI taxonomy): Eukaryota > Metazoa > Chordata > Actinopteri > Cyprinodontiformes > Rivulidae > Garcialebias > Garcialebias charrua. The sequence goes on from JBBPBX010077267.1 coordinate 11,972, forward strand.
AATGAATAATTTTAGCAGGATAAACACCTAAAAATATATATTTGTTAGCTGACATTATTGTAAGAGTGTGTCTCAGTTTAATTTTTGTTAATAAATGATTACAAATCAGCTTATTTTATAAAAAGCCATATATAGGTCGCACCTGAGTATAGGTCGCAGGCCATGAAAAAAATGATAAAAAGGTGCGACCTATACGCCGAAAAATACGGTACTTGTTTGGCTTCTTTTTTAATTAAATGATGACGTAGAGCTAAAATCATAAACGGTAATGGCCTTTTCTTTGGCTCTTCTAAATTAAAAATATATTAAATTGAGTGCTTTGCATCACTCACACAGAAAACTTCTCTTGGTCAATAATGACCTCTAGTGTTGCTTTAAGAAACCTCATTTCAAATGTACAAAAAAAAAAAAAGAAGAAAGTTCATACCACACCACAGTCATGCTAATCCTTTTGCCACATGTTGCAAAGTAAAAAAACGGGTTGAGCTACAGCACGACACCAAGTCGGATAACCTGAACCTGAGGCTGAGGGTTGAAGCTGTCAGGAAGTAAATCCAAGAATCAGCGGCGCTGCACGACCTGGATTAGGCCAACCATCCCCCAGCCACACCACAAAGAACTCATTGTACTCCCATAGCATATAAAAAGGAGGAGAATGATTTTGGCAGTGATTTTCAATTACAGTTTAGTTTCTTTTCCACAGAGAGGTGAAATCTCACTTAAATGGGGGAGCAGCATACAGATGTGGCATCTTGTAGGTAAAATATCAGATAAATGGAGTGACGGTTACTCTTTTTTTGTTCCTCTGTGAGATATCTCAGCATAAACTCAGCATTATATAACCCAAAGGGCCACGGTTTAGTCCACAGACGGGGGAAACCTACCTGAGCGTGGGAAGATGCAGAAGTGCAGATCAAAGAAGAGGTGGCCACCGATGCATCATTGGTAGCGACAAATTATCATCAATAGCACTCCACCACATTATCATCAATCTCTCACTTGAAAGACAAAAGTATCCTTCCATGCTAAATTGTGAAATCAATGCATTTCCATCACCGCGAGGGATGGGTCTTGCAGTACCTCTCTGCGGGTGAGTAATGTGAAATCTATCACAGGTTAGCGCTCGTGGGCCGAGACAAGATCAAAGACAAGAGCTGAGAAAAGTTTGTATTGATCAGCCGCCACCGGAACGCAGCGGAGGACAGGGAGTGTGACTGGAATTTGAAACTCTTTTAAGAAAAACATACATTTTCAGATTTTTATGCTAGGAAAATGGGAGTTACTTGTACTTGTTGTAGTGTTGTAGTACTTGAGACCGGTCTCAAGACCACTTTTTGATGGTCTTGTTCTTATCTCGGACTCGACCGCATTTGGTCTCGGTCTGGTCTCGGTCTCAGACACTGGATTTTATTTCAAGACCAGTCACAACCACAATGGTGGAAATATCACTAAATTTCTGGAACATTGTCCAGTTTATTTGTCAACATCTTTGTTTTTACTGGATGCAAAACGTATTGGTTCAAATCCAAGCGATAACGTGCCTCATTGCTAAATATATGGTTTTGTTACCGCTATCATGCACACTGCCTTTCACTTGCACATGGTTCTGTACCAACAGAATGTAATGTCGCAACCAGGAGTGAAAGTAAGCCGGTACAGATAATCTGTGAAAATATTGAGCTCCAAGACTAGACTTGGTCTAGACTTGGTCTTGAACCCCAAAAATCTTGGTCTTGTCTCGGTCTCAGTACACTCTGGTCTTGGTTTTGACTTTGTCTCGGGTTAGGTGGTCTTGTCTTCAACACTAACTTGTAGTGTACAAGCATTGATGGAACTGTGGTACCACCTTGTCACAAACTGTCCTAAAAGTTGCTTTTTATAGTATAAGAACATCACATAGTTCAGTTCAGTTAGTACCAGTAATTCTTAGCAGTAAAACTCTGTAGTTGCATGCGCTGTGCCGTTGTTGGCCTCCAACGATCCTCTGAATGCACTCTTACCTTTGGCCACTTGGGATTGAGCTCACAAGCCTTCCCAGCATCCTCCAGAGCAGCCTGGTGCCGGCCCAGTTTGAGAAAGGCTGCTGAGCGGTTGCTGTACAGGATGCAGTTCTGCGGGTCGGCTCGCAGCGCCTCGCTGTACAACCGGACGGCCTCCTGGAAGTCTCCTCGCTGACACACCTCGTTGCTCTGCTGCACCTTCTCCATGAACTCCGCTTTGCTGAGAGTGAACCTTGTCCCGTCTTCCCCGGCAACACACCGGAAAGGCCTGCCTGCCGTCCGGGAGCCGAAAACTGAAGTCTGGAGAACGAGACGGAGAGCAGAAGAACTGCGATCAGTGCGACTGGGAAACAAGCAGAAGCAGAATGCTGAAGGAGGGAGCACAGGTGAAACCAATATCGTTAACGGAGGCTTTGTTCCAGCAAGCGTCATGGCAGAGCCAGCATGCCCAGCACTACGTCCCATAAGCTCAGGACAATTATGGGCCATAATTTGGCTGCTACTAAATGGCTACTGTCCACAAACACAAAAACAGCAGCTGGAACAAGCAGCTGAACTGTGAGGGAGCGTTAATGAAGGAAGAAATCAAATCAAATCATGCAGCAGATTAAATTATTCTACTGCAGAGACCGAATAAAACATTGGTGCTGCGCTGCTTCTGCTGAAAACACTTTTAACGACATGTTCCTGCTGCTGGAACATCGGCGGAACAGGAGAACGTGTTGTTGTTGTTGTTTTTGCATAAATGCACTCAGAGCTGAATGACTTAGCTAAAAAATGTAAAACCAAAAGAAGCAGGACACTAGCTAAAAGCTTAAAGAAGCAAAATGCTAATACAAAGTGTTCACTAAAAGCTAAAGTAGCAAAAAGGTTAGCGAAAATTGGTAAAAGGCCAGCTAACACCTAACATGGCAAAATGCTAGCTAAAAAAGCAACATCCACCCACCCATCCATTATCTTCTTATCCCGAAGTCACGTCTCGGGAGCAGCAGTTTGAGCAGGGAGGCCCAACTCTTTCCACAGCCACCTCTTCTGGGAGGACTCCAATGTGTTCCCAGGACAACCAAGAGACATAGTCGCTCCTTGGTCTTCCACAGGGTCTCCTCCCAGTTGGACCCCCTAGGGAGGCACCCAGGAAACATCCTTACTAGATGCTCAAACCACCTCAACTGGCTCCTATCGATGTGGAGGAGCAGCGGTTCTACTCCGAGCCGCTCCTGAATAACTGAACCTCTCTCCCTGTCTCTAAGAGCTACCCTGTGGAGGAAACTCATTTCAACCGTCTGTATCTGTGATCTCAATCTTTCGGTCACTATCCAGAGTTTATGACCATGGGTGAGGGTAGGAACGTAGACTGACTGGTAAACAGAGAGCTTTGCCTTACAGCTCAGATTCCTCTTCACCACAACGGATCGGTACAGAGTCGACAATACTGCAGACGCTGCACCAATCCGTTTGTCAATCTCACTCTCCATTCTTCCCTCACTCATGAATAAAACCCCGAGATACTTGAGGCAGAACCTCACCCTCAACCTGAAGAGAGTAACCCACCCTTTTCCGAATGAGGTGCTGATTCTCATCCCAGCCGCTTCACACTCAGCTGTGAACCGCTCCGGTGAGAGCTGGAGATCATGGCACGATGACGCCAACAGGACCACATCATCTGCAAAGAGCAGAGATGGAATCCTGAGGCCACCGAACCAGAATCCCTCCACCCGCTGGCTGCACCAAGAAATTCTGTCCAAAAAAGTTATGAACAGAATGAGTGACAACGGGCAGCCCTGGTGGAGTCCAACTCCACCCTGAAGGGGTCCGACTTACTATCAGCAATGCAAACCAAGCACTCGCACCGCTTGTGTAGGGACAAGTGGTGCGAGCTACGTGCTACTTTTCAACATCTTAGCTAAAAGTTAGTTGTGGCAACAAGGCGAGCTGCAAACTATGAGTAGCAGAATGGGAACTAAAACTCAGGAAAGGCTAACGAAAAGCTAAACAGAGTTAAAAACAGCATAACTGTAGCTAGAAGCTAAAAAAAATAGCAAAAGGCAAAAAATAGAGCAAGTGTGCTGAAGAAGAGTTCAAGGAGAACAATGATTCTGAAGGAATTCAATAAATCAAATAGGGCTGTAGTGATACAATAATCTCACGATATGATACGATACACAATATTCTGCTCACAATACGATATATATTGTGATATTCAGCAAACGATACAATTCAATACACTTTTGCGATTTTTCTGAAAGATTTTAGAGGAACAGAGTGATTTTGGTGACATTTTGAGACTGTTATAGACTTGGATTGAATTAATTTAACTGAAAACTGATAAAAGCAGGATGCTCCAGTCCTGATGTAAAGCTGTGTATCGTCGGCATAACAGTGAAAAGAAATGTTGAACTGATTAATAATTTGACCTAAAGGCAGCATGTAAAGGGAAAACAGCAGGGGCCCCAGAACCGACCCCTGAGGGACACCACAGGAGACACAGACTGTCTGGGACGTGGCGTTGCCAAGACTAACACATTCCAGCCTATTGGAGAGGAAAGATTTGAACCAGTCCAGGACGGTGTCGCAGAGACCGACCTCCACATGAAGACGGTGGAGGAGGATACTATGGTCCACAGTGTCGAAGGCTGCAGTGAGGTCAAGGAGGACAAGGATGGAGGGAGAGCCAGTGTCAGCAGCCAAGAGGACATCATTGGTAACCCTCAGCAATGCAGTCTCTGTACTGTGAGCTGCCCTGAATCCAGACTGGAACTTCTCATACAGGGAGTGTTGTTGTAGGTGGTCCTGCAGCTGAGCAGCAACAGCTTTTTCCAGCACTTTAGACAGAAAAGGGAGGTGTGAAATTGGGCGGTAATTAGAAAAAATGTCGGGATCCAAATTAGATTTTTTCAGAAGAGGCCTAATGATGGCAGTTTTTAGAGGCAGTGGAACATGAC
>JBBPBX010077269.1:0-16913 GCA_038048925.1 Garcialebias charrua
CTAATACAATACACATTACAGGTAGTCCCCGATTTACGAGCGCTCTGATCTGCGAGGTTCCAGACTTACGAGCTGCACATTTTTGGAAAAAACGAAAAAAATACTGAGTTTTCATGTGTTTTTTCACTTCAGTTAGCAAGTTAAGCATATAAACACACGTTTCCGATCATTTTTATGCACTCAAAAGTAGTTTTTAGATGAAAATAGAGTGTTTTTAGGTGCGCTAGCGAAAACCGTTCCAATTTACGAGCGGATTTCCGGATTTACGAGCGAAATGGCGGCCGTTCCAAATTACGAGATTTCCGGTTTACGAGCGCCTCGTTGTAACGGATCTCGCTCGTAAATCGGGGACTACCTGTACGTTATTTCATTTTTTTTTAACACATTCGTTTTGATCATTTTCTTAAATGTAGACCTTGACTTGGCATTTTTAACTACATTCTCCAAGCCATTCCATAATCTAATTCCCTGGATTGAGGTAGAACGTCCCTTCAAACTAGTTCTGAATTGTGGTTTTACAAACATCTCTGTCCCCTTAAGATTATAACAACTTTGTCTTTTAACAAAATGCATTTGGATATTTAAAGGTAATGCATTATTTTGAGCCCTATACATAACTGATAAAATATTATAGTCTACCAAATCATGGAACTTCAATAACTTTAGTTGATAAAATAATGTACTTGATGGATGACAGTAATGTTTTCTAGTGATAATTCTTACAGCTCTTTTCTGTAATACAAAAATAGGCTTTGTGATTGTTTTACACGCTTTCCCCCAAACATCAATACAATAGATTAAGTGTGGAACAATGATTGTGTTATACAACAAATACAGAGCTTTATCATTCAATAGGTCTCTGACTTTGTACAGTACTGCAATCGATTTAGCTATTTTTATTCTTACAGAATTTATGTGTTGTTTCCATGTCAGTTTGTCATCAATGATAACACCCAAAAACTTCACCTCACTCACTCTACAAATCTCAACATCCTCAATTTTGAGTGGAACATCAACAGTTTTCTTTTTATTACTGAATATCATGTAATTAGTTGTTTCTAGTATTTATTTGTCTTTTAGAAATATTAAATAACAAAACAAATTGTATAGGTCAACAGACCAAGAAAGTTGTAACAAAATAAAACTTGAACAAACACAATGAATGTTACATTATAAAAAAAAAAAAAAGCCTGACATCCATCCATCCATCCATCCATTTTCGTCCGCTTATCCGGGGTCGGGTCGCGGGGGTAGCAGCCTAAGTAGGGAGGCCCAGACTTCCCTCTCCCCAGCCACTTGGAGCAGCTCCTCTGGGGGAATCCCAAGGCGTTCCCAGGCCAGCCGAGAAACATAGTCCCTCCAGCGTGTCCTGGGTCTTCCTCTGGGTCTCCTCCCGGTGGGACATGCCCGGAACACCTCACCAGGGAGGCGTCCAGGAGGCATCCTAACCAGATGCCCGAGCCACCTCAACTGTAAATACATTTTTCCTCTAAACAATTTAGAATTTTTGTGTTTTGAAAATAATTCATAGTCAGTGTTAAGCAAATTAGATTTTTTATTTTCAGATTTTTTAAATTATTATTATTGTTGTAATTCACAATAATGGCACTATACCTTTTACAAGATGTAGTAATAGGACATCAAGCCAATTTCTGTGTTCCGGTGAAGACGGATGTGTCTCCTTGTGCTTCGTACACCCTGCTTCCCTGCTTTCTCTCTTTTGTCTTGTGAACCCTTGAAGAGCCTCTTATTTTCCTGCATACCTTCCTAATGCGAAGGATTTGATCAGCTGGTCTCTCAATAAATTTGATCAATTTGTCCTGACAAGAGTCAGGGTAAGGAGGACCCTCTTACCTCGATGGAAACAAATTGGATTCATGATGACAACTGGATTCTGCTGTTTGGGTTTGTGAAATCTGGATTGTCTACAAGTTGGTGTGGATGTGTCGAAGCTTGGCAGCACTCAGACTAAATTATGTGGAGCTGCGTCAGAGTTGGTGCAGGCTGTTATCAGGACTCTGAACTTTCTGGCAGCACCCATGAATGGTTGGGAATAATCTTGGATAAAGCTGTGAGCTCGACTTTCGGCGTAAGGAAACAATTCGTCTGTTTGGAGTTACCATCAGAGAAATGTACCAGCAAGACTTTAAAAGGCAGAAACAGCAATTTACGAGTTCTGCCTGACCGAAACTGTGGCCTTGACGGTAGACTTATCTCAATACCTCCTGGCATGTTTAGGAAAAACAAAGATGCTTTGTTTGTCTCCTCACCCCTCCCTTCCCCAAGGCCGTGGACATGTGACGGAACATCAACCGAGCAGATGATAAATAACACCTCTTATCTGGACAATGGCTGAGAGGGGGGGGAGGGGTGGCTCTGGACTATGCTACAACATTCCCTTAAAATTAAATGTCTTCACCGACCTATACAGGTCCTTCTCAAAAAAATTAGCATACATATTGTGATAAAGGTCATTATTTTCCATAATGAAATGATAAAAATGAAACTTTCATATATTTTAGATTCATTGCACACCAACTGAAATATTTCAGGTCTTTTATTGTTTTAATACTGATGATTTTGGCATACAGCTCATGAAAACCCAAAATTCATGTCTGAAAAAAATTAGCATATCATGAAAAGGTTCTCTAAATGAGCCATTAACCTAATCATCTGAATCAACGAATTAACTCTAAACACCTGCAAAAGATTCCTGAGGCTTTTTAAAAAAACAGCCTGGTTCATTACTCGAAACCGCAATCATGGGTAAGACTGCCGACCTGACTGCTGTCCAGAAGGCCATCATTGACACCCTCAAGCAAGAGGGTAAGATACAGAAATAAATTTCTGAACGAATAGGCTGTTCCCAGAGTGCTGTATCAAGGCACCTCAGTGGGAAGTCTGTGGGAAAAGTGTGGCAGAAAACGTTGCACAACGAGAAGAGGTGACCGGACCCTGAGGAAGATTGTGGAGAAGGGCCGATTCCAGAGCCACGTGCACAGGCGTGTGCATGAATGGGCTACAGATGCCGCATTCCCCAGGTCAAGCCACTTTGGAACCAGAAACAGTGGCAGAAGCGCCTGACCTGGGCTACAGAGAAGCAGCACTGGACTGTTGCTCAGTGGTCCAGAGTACTTTTTTCAGATGAAAACAAAGTTTGCATGTCGTTTGGAAATCAAGGTGCCAGAGTCTGGAGGAAGACTGGGGAGAAGAAAATGCCAAAATGCCAGAAGTCCAGAGTCAAGTACCCACAGTCAGTGATGGTCTGGGGTGCCATGTCAACTGCTGGTGTTGGTCCACTGTGTTTTATCAAGGGTAGGGTCAATGCAGCTAGCTATCAGGAGATGTTGGAGCACTTCATGCTTCCATCTGCTGAAAAGATTTATGGAGATGAAGATTTCATTTTTCAGCACGACCCGGCACCTGCCCACAGTGCCAAAACCACTGGTAATGGTTTACTGACCATGGTATTACGGTGCTCAATTGGCCTGCCAACTCTGCTGACCTGAACCCCAGAGAGAAGCTGTGGGATATTGTGAAGAGAAAGTTGAGAGACGCAAGACCCAACACTCTGGATGAGCTTAAAGCCGCTATCGAAGCATCCTGGGCCTCCATAACACCTCAGCAGTGCCACAGGCTGATTGCCTCCATGCCACGCCGCATTGAAGCAGTCATTTCTGCAAAAGGATTCCAGACCAATTATTGAGTGCATAACTGAACATAATTATTTGAAGGTTGACTTTTTTTTGTATTAAAAACACTTTTCTTTTATTGGTCGGATCAAATATGCTAATTTTTTGAGGCAGGAATTTTGGGTTTTCATGAGCTGTATGCCAAAATCATCAGTATTAAAACAAAAGACCTGAAATATTTCAGTTGGTGTGCAATGAATCTAAAATATATGAAAGTTTCATTTTTATCATTATAATATGGAAAATAATGACTTTTATCACAATATGCTAATTTTTTTAGAAGGACCTGTATGTATAATGTCAATTTATGTGCTATGCTGTGGTAGATTTTTTTATCAGAGTCAGAGAGTCTTTATTGTCATTTGCACCGCATGTGGTACATGTGATGAAAACGAGATTATGTACACGGGGTCCCAGTTACATCCAACAACAAATGCAAGAGAAAAACAGTAATAACATCTAGAATTAACTAAGAAAAACATCATTATGCCTCTAATCGTGCCCTGTCTAGGACAAGGTGCGAGTCCTTTTTTCATACCTTCTTTCCTCATGTTTTCTTCCCTTTTCTCATCCAAGCAAAAAGCTGCACTTTTTTTAATAGTAGCAGCTTTGTGCATTACGTTCATCTTTCGGATGGCTGTACGTACATGTTCTCGTTGTATCTCAGTGCAATGATAATAAAGCTTATTCTGATTCTGATACAATAATCACTCCATAGATGACAACAGATTATGAGTGATATGTCAATCAATATTTTGTTTTTGTGATGAATCATCCATGAATTGAATTCCACTTATAGTCAGGTCCCAGAGACAACAGGTCCAAGAGGGAAACCTAGGCAACCTTCTCCTTAATGACACTCTCCAGCTCCTCCTGGGGGCATTTCCTGAATTGAGAGGATATATAATCCCTTCAGCAAGTCCTGGGTTTGCTCCAGAGTCTTCTCTCAGTGGACTGTACTCGGTAAACCTTTGAATGGAGGCTTCTAAGGAGGCATCCTAAATCATGTCTGAACCATCTCTACTGACACTTTGTGATTAGGAGGAGCAGCTGCTTTTCTCCAAACTCCCCCCAGGTGATGGAAATCCTGACCATAAGCCTGGTCATATGCTGGCCTGGTCACCTTACAGATAATTTCAGACTTTGGAATCTAGGATATCCATTTTTGGCCATGACCCATACTTAATGACCACAACTAAGGGTCAGAATGTAGACAACCCAGAAAATCAAGACTGGTGCCTTTATACTCAGCTCTTTATACACAATAGACCAAAGCAATGCCATCATTACTGCAGCTAAGACCAATTCAACAGTCCATTTGATCTCATCTTGTCTTCCTATCAGTTTGTCCTGTCTCCCCGTCAATTCATCTTATTAATCAGTCCATCTATTCAACCTATTAACCATTCATTGGCTTTGCAGATGTCCATCTTCAGCAGTCACTGGATGAGAGGTGACCTGTTTTATTTCAACCAATAGCTAAAGTAAAGTTTAACTTGAAGTATCATTACAAAGTCCCTAATGCCCTGATGAGCATGCATCAGGATACCCTGATGCTTTTGTTTCCCCATTTTTCATTTACATTATAAAAATGTTCACAAAAATGTTATAACTTTATCCAAATATTTCATTTCTGTTAAAATTGCTGGGAGATTAAAAATCTTGTTTAATCAGATAAACCGTGGTCTTAAAGCTGCACTGACATCATGTTGTAACTATGCATCATTTTGCACTACATATATATATATATTATCATTCAACTATGTTCGTTTTTGCAAAATAAATTATAAATATATTAAAATTTCATTACACGTTATGGTAATTTTGTCGCTGTGACACACCCACATAAATCTGAGAACTTTCGCAATACGTCACGTGACGTAAGGAGATGACACGCTGCTCAGTGCGCACCTTGTAAACAACATGGCGACCGATACAGAACCAGACGAATTTAGCAATCTGAGTGAAGAATAGAGCGATGTTTAGTCAGTTTGGGAAGCCAAAGTTATTTCAGGGGGTTAAACAATAAACAGCAGGTTCTAATTTATGTCTGCAGCCGTATTTATTGAAGTGTTACCAACGAGGAAGCAGGTGTCAAGCCGCGACTTGTGAGGACAGAGGAGGACGTGATGGAACCTGTTCACGTCGTCCACAGAGCACTGATTGGTACTGCTTTAATTAATGTATCCATCTAATAATTATTCAACATTACTTATAGTTTAAAAAAGATGAGTCCCTTTGAAGCATCTGTTTTATTTTCTGTTTATTCTAACGTTATGTGCAAGTTTTACTGCACTGAATCTTTACATCAAAAAACAAAATTTCATTCAAATTCTGTCTAAATAACATCACTACATTTTCATCAGGGTGTGCAGTACTTGGTTTCAGCTGTAATAATCAAAATAAAACAATATTTGATATTCACCCTAAGTTTAATCATATAAATATTTGCTAATTTAAGCTTGTTCTACCTTTTTAGACACAGTATTATTTTATTTCATATATTTAGATAATGTTATCAAGATTTTTGTGGTAATTTCTGCTACTTTGAGCAACCATCCTGCTCAGCTGATGTGAGTGCTTGTCTTTGAAGTTTTCATCCTTCATTGTGGTTCCTGCAGGGACGTGTCCTCGGTCGCGTGCTGATGAACTATGACCAGTCTGAAGAGTGGACGCTTGCAGCCAGTGCACGCTGGAGTGTGTAAAGATGGGAAAACACTGCAGCTGAGCAGGTGACATTATGCCATAAACAACATCCATCCATCCATCCATCATGTGTACATCCATCTTTCATTATCACCCACCCATGCATCCATCCATCCACCCATGCATGCTCCATCCACCCATGCATGCTCCATCCACCCATCCATCCACCCATCCATGCATCCATACATCATCCATCCACCCATCCATCCATCTATTCACCATCTATTTCAATTTTTATAAAGCTCATTTCAATTCCTATCACCAGTGAGGGGATCCGTCTGTATGGCGGCGCGTGCAAAGGCTGCGGCTTCTCTCTCTCCCAGCAACACGGTGCTTTCGTCTGTCTTGTCCTGTATGCCGCAATTTGCCGGCATGTCTTCGTCTTGTCTACGTGTTCAAGAACGCAAGTATAGCCGTGACTTCCTACTTGATGTCGGAAAAACCGCTCATCTGGAAATAAGCAACGAGCTCGAGGACCAGCTTCGTGCCTGTGGCCTGCTCTGGAAGCCAGCACCGAGCCTTGCTTCATCGCGCCCGCAATGGAAGTGCCACAAGCGGCGTGACAGGAAACAGAAGTGGGGTAAACGCTGAGGTATCAGAGCTAGGCTAGCAGCTAGCCCACACAAGCCGGCTATTCTATCCATGGTTTTGGCTAATGTGCGCTCCGTGGACAACAAATTGGATTATATTCGCCTGCTACGAACGACACAAAAGACTTTGAGAGACTGTTGTGTGTTTGTATTCACGGAAACGTGGCTTAACAACAACGTTCCGGACCATGCTGTCCAGCTCGAGAGGCTAACATGCTACAGAGCGGACCGAACCCTCGAGGGAGGTAAGACACGAGGAGGGGGGCTCTGTGTTTACATCAACAAAGCATGGTGCCTGGATGCTGCTGTGGTCCACAAACACTGCTCACCTTTAGTGGAGTTTATGACTATTAAATGCAGACCGTTCTATTTACTGAGGGAATTTACAGTTGTTATGATTGTTGCTGTATATATTCCTCCAAGCTCCAACAGCAAAGTTAGAGGTGAGGCCCTGAATGCACATCAGTGAGCAACAAACAGCCCATCCTGATGCTTTTCTCATCACGGCTGGTGATTTCAACCATGCAGATTTAAAGAGTGTATTTCCAAAAACATACAGAAACATAAACTTTGCAACAAGAGGAAACAACACACTGGACCAAGTTTACACCACCATGAAAAATGCCTACAGAGCCCTCCCCCTCCCCCACATTGGTGCTTCTGACCATATCTGTGTTATGCTAAAGCCAGCATACAGGCCACTGGTGAAAGTCACAAAACCAGTCCGCAAGCAGATACGAGTGTGGCCAGAGGGGTCTTCAGAGGCACTCCAGGACTGTTTTGACACCACAGATTGGGGTATGTTCAAAGAAGCTGCTACCACAAACAACAACACATGTCTCCAGGAGTACTCAGACACTGTATGTTCATACATCACCAAGTGCATTGATGATGTAACCAACCTCAAAACCATCACTGTTCGGGCTAATCAGAAGCCATGGCTGACAGCTGAGGTTTACAGACTCCTGAAAGCCAGGAATGCTGCCTTCAAAGCGGGAGATCAGGTGGGCCTGAGGGCAGCCAGAAAGAACCTGGCCCGGGGCATCAGAAAGGCCAAGAAGCAGTATTCCAGGAAAATAGCTCACCGTTTCAAGGACAGCAAGGATACACGCAGTCTGTGGCAGGGAATACAGACCATCACAAACTACAAACCATCCCCCCAGACCTGTGACAGCTCAACCTCTACGCTGAATGAACTGAATGAGTTCTTTGCTCGGTTTGAGGCAAGTAACAGCACACCTGCACATAAACTCCCCCCTCTCCTGATGGCCAGGTGCTGGCGCTGTCCTCAGACAGCGTAAGGCGATCATTCATCAAGATTAATGCCCGGAAGGCCTCTGGTCCTGACAACATACCTGGTCGTGTGCTGAAGGACTGTGCAGGGGAACTCGCAGCGGTCTTCACGGACATCTTTAACATCTCACTGAGCCAGGCCATCGTCCCCACCTGTTTCAAAGCCACCACCATCATCCCTGTCCCAAAGAAGGCAACGCCCGCATGCCTCAATGACTATCGCCCAGTAGCACTCACCCCCATCCTGATGAAGTGCTTTGAACGGCTAGTCATGAAAAGCATCACATCTGTCCTCCCTGCCTCCCTGGATCCCTTCCAATTTGCATACCGACCTAATCGCTCAACCGACGATGCCATCTCCTCTGCCCTCCACACAGCTCTCACACATCTGGACACGAAGGACTCTTATGTTAGAATGCTGTTCATCGACTTCAGCTCGGCATTCAACACCATCATCCCCCAACAGCTCATCCATAAACTGGACAGTCTGGGGCTGAACACCTCAATGTGTAACTGGCTGCTAGACTTCCTGACCGGGAGACCACAGACAGTACGGATCGGGAGTAACACATCTAGCACCATCACATTGAACACAGGGGCCCCACAAGGATGTGTGCTGAGCCCCCTTCTATTCACCCTGCTAACACACGACTGCACACCATCGTACAGCTCCAACCACTTCATCAAGTTTGCGGACGACACAACAGTGGTAGGTCTCATCAGCAACAACGATGAGACGGACTACAGGAACGAGGTGAGCCGCCTGGCCTTGTGGTGCGGACACAACAATCTCACTCTCAACGTGGAGAAGACAAAGGAGATTGTCTTTGACTTCAGGAAGAGGGATGCCCAACATGCCCCTCTGACCATCAACAGCACCGCAGTGGAGAGAGTGGACAGTAGGGCTGGGCGATATGGACAAAAATTCATATCTCAATATTGTTATGATATATCGTGATATACGATATATATCTCGATATAATTTTCTTTCCATGAAAGAATAACAAAAATATATTTCTGAGTCAAAGCTTTGTCCCAGTTGTCACATAGCAACATTTATTAACAAACAGCTGTAACTCTACAAAATAAATGTCTAAAAAATAAACTATTTACATACATTACTTTATTTTTTAGACATTTATTTACACCTATTAAATAATAGTCCTCTTCAGCTGAGGGCAGCTGTGTCATTGCCTCTGATGTGTGTCCCATCAGTGTATGAATGTGATACTGATAAAGTACTGATTATTCTTTGTACAGTTCTAGTAGAGTGCTGTATGAATGGGTAAATGAGGACACAGATTGTGTTTTAAAGAGCTTTGAGTGTCTTGATAAGATAGAAAGGTGCTTTCACTTTAGTCAGTGTGTTTGTGAACTGCAGTAAATGTGAGCCTCTGTGGTACAATATATTTGATATACTGTATCCGGTTTTATTGTGAAAGGGTCAGGGGGTTGTTTCCGGGTTCACGAAGAATAAAGACGTTCTCTAAGTTGCTCTACAAAGTGTCGCATTGAATCCTTGTGTAAAAACACGACAGCCTCCACTCAGAAACGTGAACAGAGAGGCGGAGACATTATTAAATCAGCAGTTTATCATATAGCGCCAAAGACACGGTCAGTCTCAGCTGTGGAAGAAGACGGCTAAAGCATTAGCCATCTTGTTAGCTGCTAAGAGAGATATGTCACCACCAGGTCATGATCCTACATACATAGATGCTATCGGAATACCCAGAGGGGTTCCTGATGAATATAAATTAGCAAATCAAGTGGCAGCAGGATTTGAAAGTATCCTTCTTTTCATCACTGTAAATAAAAACGTAGACAGTGTCGAGGAGAGTGAGTTTATTGTGGATTCAAAACCAACAAAAATTAATCAGTACAGGAAAGCTTATGGAAAGTGGTGCAAAAATATATTAATAACAGTTGTCGAGGTAGAAACATGTCTGGTCTTGTCTAGGACTTGTCCGGACTTGTCTATTATGCAACTTCAGTTATCTCATCTGTTCAGAAAGGGAGCACAGAGTGCTGCAGAAATGCTCCACTCAGAAACACACACACACACACACACTCACACACACACTCACCCAGACGCACGCTCACACAGACAGGCAGAGCACAGGAGGAGAACGGCAAAGGGAGCAGAAAAGAATAATTGTTTTAAACATTAGAAAAGTCCATAAAGTCTGAATAAAAGAAATTGTAGTTATAAAGCTAAGATAAATAAGAGAAGTTAACTGTGTCTTAAAAGTCTAACCGTTAAAGAGTTGTGAAAGGCATGAAGAAAGTCACTTCCCAAAAGCAAGCAGCCACTCTCAAATTCACACACGAACATTCTTGAACTAAACAGAGGGCAGAAGGGAAGAAACCTGATGTAAAAGACTTGTTCTAACTTTGAAAGGTTTTTATCTGAACCTGGTTTAACCGTAATTGGTTTTAATATTAACATGTTTTAATCAGTATAATCATGAGATATATGATTTTAACCAATAATCATGGTATATGTGTTTTGACTGAAAATAATCAAGTAAGAAATGGTTTTAACCAATATAATCATTTAATATGATGTTGTTATGATAAAAAGTTAATCATCTTTATAATAGCAATTGTAATGATGTGTTACTATGTTTCAAAGATGGTTTTGTGACAAAAGTGGTTTCTTGCAAAACACACATGTTGAAAAGTATAACTTGCAAACACTTTACTGGAAAAAGTGATGTAACTAACTGACCAGAGTTGTGTCAACCTCCGCCCTGGTGAATCATCCAGCCTCGAGCACAAAGAGCAAATTCATTACCTAATAAGGGATCATGTAGCTTCAAGCAGAGATTGCAAGAATAGAACAGAACTGCAGCTCTGCCCAAGCAAGCAAACCTAGCCAATCACAGACTAGCTATCCCCCTCCTCCCAGGGAGGAGGCGGGACTAAGATTTCTATTTAACCACCCTGTTGCGACAGGACGAGGCAGTCCAGCTGTCAGGCTGTCCGAAGTTGTCATGATGCGGTCGAGGAACTGTACATCAGACATCGAGTAACTGGAGCTGACCTGCTCCACTGAAGACCCAAGGCGTGGTTCAGATCGACTCCGTGCTGACAGGAAGAAGCAAGCGTCCTGGGGAGAGACTTCTTTTATTTCATTTTTAAGCTTTGAGGAAGGACTGGATAGTTTTACCCAGACAGCCAGGACGAAGCAAAACTTGTTTCTTCAGATCAGACCAGCAGGGAGTCAGAGGTGAGTCTCAGTCCTCAGGGACTGAAGGCGACTGCTTCAGGTATTCCCTCTCGGTCCCCGAGGGACTTTGAGGAAGGAAAAGGGTATGCCTGTAAGACACCTTACTGAATCCTGGCTTCAGCTAGATTTAAATCAAATCAAATTAAACGCGGATAGAGCGGAAGCAAATAGACAATTCAATTATCTTAGAGACTTAATGGCTCGAGGTTGCTTGATAATCCGGAGGGCTCTGGTGAGATACATACACTGGGTAAGATTTTAAGTAAAACTCTAAACCCTGATCCTTAAGGTCAGGAGAGACGTGTGTTTGCAGAAGACCACTCTAACTCTGATTCTTAAAATCAGATGAGATGGAAATGAGTGAGTGTACTCTAAACTCTAGCTCATAAAGCTGGATGAGGAATTTTCTTATGATTAAGCACTCTAATTCTGGTCCATAAGACTGGATGGGTATTGGAAGTGTTAACTGTGTGACATCAATGAGACGACCCTCCGAGCCTCTCCAGCCTGGACTCCAGAAAAGAACCTCCTTAAGGACTCTGTGCAGATCGAGCAACTTAACATCGAGTCTAAAGATTGTTTGGTGAATTAATACTTTTATTTTACTTATAATCATAATAATTAATTGTACTGTTGTGCTGTAAACGCTGATCCTTCCCTGCAAAATAATTGATTAAAATAAACAAAACGTAAAATTCTTGACTTTTATTCATCATCCACTTGTCCATGGAAATGTAAAGTTTGGTTCACAAAGATAACATCAAACATTGGGAGGTTTTGAAAGGTTAAGCATTAGCATCTAAGGTTTAGTATAAAAACAATACCCCAGGATCCGATCTCCTGGATCCTAAAATTAACTGGATCAGTAACAATAGCGAGCTTAAACACGGGAGAAGCCTCCGTTAACATGAGTTGCCTTGTACTAAATCCTCCGGTCCCCAGCTGCTGAGGTGGAGGGAGGGGCAAGGTGAAAAAGGGGTGTGGCTTATGGAAGCTAGGAGGTGAATAGTCCAGATGAATTCTCCCATCGACAGCCTTCAGTCGGAAGCTGTCCCACGTAGTTCAAGGTAATACCCAAACTCCGGGACCGGTTCAATAGACCCTGTTAGCAGGTAGGCTGCAGTGAGGGCGTGTCACGCACCTTGTGATTACCTCGCTGATTATTCAGATAAGCAAACATGGCGACCACGAAGGGACCCTCTTTATGAATAAAGACTCCCAAGAGACAAGGCGTGCGTCAAAGGACTGACAAGCGCCAGAAAAACGACTCCTCTTAGAGTAGAGAAGTTGTAGTCGGCTGGTCTAAGCTATCAGCTAAGTGCCCCTTAATTCCACAGCAGTGGGCGGGGTAAAAAGGGCTTACTAAGAATCTGCTGACCACAGATCCGGAGTAAGATTAGCAGCAGGTCGGTTTTCATCCCAGGTACAGGGACATAAAGTCAGTCGGCTTTGAAAACGGACAAACTCGAGACGACAAAAACGAAAAATGGCTGCAGAAGCGGCACCAACAGGACTGGTGGTCCAGTCCACAGAAAACGATCCAACTGGACCAAAACCCGCACCAGCGGCAACGACAAAGACTGAGGATCCGCCCAAAATGGACGATCCGAACCGACAAGAACCGGACACAGCAGGTGAGCCAAAGAATGAGATTCCGATAGAAATAATTCCGTACGGCCAGGGGTTCCCTACTTGGCATTCCGACCTTCAAACAAGGTACAGAAGAAGTCATATAAAAGTAAACGATAAGGAATTAGAGACCTACCTGGCTAAGGAAATAGCAGAAAATAATATCTTCTGTAGTCCTGGGTTGGTAGAAGGCCGTCAGATAATGGTAATAAAAGACCCAGGCTTTATGACACGTACAGCTGGCCCCAGAACATGGCTAAAATGGTGGGCACAGCAGCTTGAGGCCCCTTATGGCCTAAACATAATAATGTTACACAGTCCCTCGGCCGAGTATGACCCTCTCGTAAAGAGGGCGGCTAAGACATCGGGGATAGCACATTCTAGCGCAACTCCTGATGCAAAAGCAATCAAAACACTTCCCCAGTATGAGGAGGAATTGACTAAAATGAAAGCATACAAAGTGAAAAGGAAACAGACACCTAAGATGGAACCTGGAAATGACTCTGTAACAGGATCTCCTGAAACTACGGACGATGAACGTGGGGAGGGAGGAACAAATCCAACAGCTCCCCCGCCAGGTGAAGGAACATCAGGAGAGATGAGGTTCGTAATTCTCCCATACGGCCATGGTTTTGAGTCCTGGCACCCAGAAGTTCAGAGGGTAGTTAGGGAGAACAGCGCGGATATAGAGGAAAAAACCCTAAAACAAGGTCTGGTGCATTATATAAAACATAAAAGAGAATACTATGGTTTGCCAGGAACAGACAACAGTCAACTGATAATAGTAAAAGACTCGGCAGAAATAACAAGCAAGAGCGAGATTAGAGCATGGCTACGATGGGTGATGAATCAGATTGAGGAGAGTAGGCGCGGAAATGTGACCTCTATCCTCAGTCCTTCAACTGAGTATGACCCCCTAATAAAAAGGGTTGCCAAAGAAACCGGGTTGGGTGTATACTTAATAGACCCAAACGTTAAAGCAACCCCGATGAGTGAAACGTATAGGGAAGAAATAGATAAATTGAGACAATACCGAGAGATAAGGAATGGAGTAACAAGTAACCCGGAACATGGATCAGACTCCGAAATAAACACTCCGGAAGAGTCAGGTAAAGAACCTGAGCCAAAAAGGAAGCCCATTGTTCCTAGGAGAACAAAGGTCACAAGAAAAGAAAAAGAACCAGGTCTCTCAGTCCTCCTGTATGGCAGAGGGCATGAAACCTGGGACCCATTCATGCAAAAAACGTTCAAACAAAACAACCCGAAAATAGGTGAGGAAACCTTGCTGAAGGACCTGCACGAACAAATAGGAGAGCTGGGGGAGTTTAACTGCACCTACATCGGACCTTTAGGTCAGATGGTAGTATGGGCACACCCGACGGAAGTAAAGACAAAAGCCGAAGTTCTAACTTGGTTGAAGTGGTGGACACAAGTGATTGGGGACACCACTACAGGAGAGGTGGTAGTGTTATACAGCCCATCGGAAGAGTACGACCCCCTAGTGAAAATGGTAGCCAACGAAATGGGTGTGGGCTGGATCACTAGCGCCGAGGACAGGACGGTAAAGGCGACCTATAGATTTAGAGAATACACTGAAGAACTGAATAAACTTAAGCAGTACAAACAAATGATAGCAGATCGGAAAAAAGCAATGCCAAAAGAGCGAGGCAGCAGTGGGCTGGGCTGCGCAGCCATAAAACCTGCCTCAAACCAGGGTCCCAGTTCATGGGGTTCCAAGGGGAACTTAAGAACTTACAGAGAAAACCGTACTTATGGGACTGACCCAGAATCAAGCGAAACGGACAATGAAGGGGACCCCAGGTCTCCTGCCACCAGCCCCGAAAGAAAGAGGAAAGGAAGGAAAGACAACGGAGATTCAAATCCCGGTGAGTCAGATGACAACGCCGGTAAGGGATTCAAAATTATGACCCGAGCCCTGGCAAAACAGTTAGCCGAATTCTTGAACGTAAACCCCGTAGAAAAAACGGAGATACATAACCCAAAAGGGCAGTTAAAACCCCAACAGGAAACTAAACCACCCCTAGTAGGTTCCTTACGACCCTCGGGAGAAATTCCTAAGAAAAGTATTGCTAAGATAAAACATCATGACCAAGACTTTGAACTCCCTCAGGGATCAGGCAGTACGGGGCAAACTTTCAAAGGACTCCTTGAAGGAGTACCAGAACCAGCCCCAAGAGCAAGACCAAGGACTGGATCTCCTCGCAAGCAACCCATAGAGACAATCCAATTCTCAAAACCCCTCGGTCCATTACCCGACGAAGCTCGGGTCTTAAAACTTCAAAATGGGATCAAGGTATGTAGTTTGGTAGGAAGCGCCTTCACAATGGAGGGCGATGGGCTGCTGGTATTCACCAAAAATAACTGTAAAATCCATAACAAAACTTTCAGAAAGGTCCTGAACGCTGCAGCTGGACCCCAATATGAAAATGAAGTAAGAGAGTTGATGGCACAAACACGAGAATCAGAGTCAAAAGTGTGCCTAACGAGCGGAGGGAATCTCTTGTATAATACTATAATACATGTCCCAATTAGAAGTTACAAGAAAACAGATAGTAACGAGGAGTATATGAGGGAAATGATAAAGGCCCTAGAGCAAGGGATGGCCCAAGCGCTCGCGAAAAACTTCAGACGAGTGGTAACGACAACCGAAGGGTTACGATCTGAAAACCTCCAGTGGGAAATAGCCGAACGAGTCGCTGTTCATACAATGACTTACTTGGCAAGCAGTATGCCAAGCGCTACCTTGCTAAAAGAAATAGTCATAGTGACCCCACCCCACCTGGAGGAAGAACGAAAGAAACGGTTGTTGGCCGAAATGTCCCCGCAAGGGAAACCATCCGTCAATAATCAACCCAAGAACACTGAAATAAATGATGGAGAGATGCCAGGTACCTCAGGGGACACAGGACAAAAGAAATCCACCGTGAAAGGCACCCACGAAAGGTTAACACTGATTGAGACCACCCCCATAGGGAAAGAGTTAAGCGGCTCTAAATCCAGAATCAGGAGGAGTGGGGCAGATACTCCAGAAGGACGAACTGGATATCAGGTAGTCACCGCAATACAAGCCTTAAATGCAGGAAACGCAGAGATCGGGGATAAACACCCGCAAGAAGGGTTAGGTCAAGAATTTGATGAAGACCCAAGTTTAATAAACTATGAAAGTGACGATAGTGTTAGCCTGAGCTCAATGGAGCAGAATCATCTACCAAAAAAGTCCTTGAGGTTTGGACTAAAGAAGGGGCAAAAGAAACCAGTGCCACTAATAGATCCACAGCAAGCATCAGAAAGAATAGCCAGGGACCCAACATGGGGTCTCATACAGACAAAGCAGGGACGTAGTACATATGTTCCTGAGGCCGGCCAAAGCCACCGTGATATTCCAACAGAGTGGGCCGATAAATTAGATGAGATGGTGGGATTGACAGTAAAAGCCACCTTGGGAGAATGGGCTAACATTTTGATGATGCCCATGTTCCCCACATTGGCCGCTCACCAAGACCTAACCGAAAATTTTAGAACCGCTTACGTGTCAATAGCGCACGATGTGATGCTGAGAAGAATGAGAAAGACTGCATACAAATATGCCAAAGAAACAAACGAGAAAATGAGGGATGAGATATCAGAGAGTGATGAAGAAGCATCTGGTCAGGGAGAAACTAGTCAGGAATACCACGAACCTCAGTTAGACCAAAAATCTAAGAGGGCTGAACAAAACCGAACCATCAGCTCAGAAGCTGATAGTTATCGTGA
>JBBPBX010077270.1:0-10046 GCA_038048925.1 Garcialebias charrua
TGTTATTTATGGCATTTAAAGGACTGATCAGTCTCTGATGTAAACCATTAACAGAAAGAAAAGTAGTTACAAGGTGTGAAAGAAAGTCTCTGTATACTTAACATTGATGATCATCTTATTGATGATTATGGGTCAAGGGCAATTTAAAGCCACACTGCTATACTTTTCTGCTACATAGCCACTAAAGCATTCTAGATCAATTTATTCTGGTTCTGAACAGTATTTTTCAATGATAGCTACCTTGAACAATGTATTCAGCCTCTCAGGGGGTCACAACAGTCTTATGGCACTATAACACAAATTCAGCATCTCCCTTAGAAAAACCACTTGGTTTCAAAGACGACAAGGACAATGTAGGGCACCATTCTGAGAAAATTCTATATGATTAGAAGGAAAATGCAACTAATGAGATTCAAGAGCTCTCCCATTCTCCTCCTCTGCCTTCAATAGTTCCCTTTTACACCATCTCTATCAAAGATGCCTTTCACCTCTGTTGCACATGCTGCTATTACAGACGGAGCAGCTCAAGCGCAGGTATTAAAACTCTTCGGGGTGATGGTGATAAACTCCCCTGCATGTTGGAGACTTTACACAGTAATGGGAAGAATGTACTGCATGTTTTTGATGCTTGTTGTGCTAATGAGACATCTATGTCTATGGCTGCTTGTGTAACACTGAAATCAAGTGCACCTCCCTTTAAAAATGTCACACTAAAAAAAAACACAGATGGCTTTAATGATGAGCAAAGGTGGGCGTCAGACCGCTAGGGAGCGCTAAAGCGCTAATCCGCTTATAGCGGACCTAAACAATTTGTCAGCGTTATAGCGGATTGACTAACTTTTATAATTCATAAGCGGATTTGCGCTATTTTTATTTAAAATGCAGTATCACTAATAACCAATCATCTATCAGTAAAAACGAAAAAACGTATTTACGGGCTCTTAAATCATTCATTCATTCACTCAACCTTTATTTAGTCAGGTAAATCTTATTGAGCCTCGAGGGCTCATTTACGAAAGCGACCTGCTACAAACTAAAGAATGATGAACATCAATGATACAAATACATTAAACAATAAACAAAAGAAAAAGTAGCAAAAAGTAGCAAAAACATTATAAGGTAGATGTACAAAAAAATCAAAGACAGGAACATATCTGCATTGGTTTTTGCCAGGATTCCAACAGATTCTGAAAACCATCCAGAGAGGTCAGGGCCGAGAGCTTCAGATCTTTTTGTAAGATATTCCAGGAAGCAGGAGCAGAGTAGGAGAAGGCCCTTTTTCCAAGTTCAGTCCTCACTGACGGAACACTGCAGGTGATCATGTCCTGAGAGCGCACGCTGTAGCTGCACTCACGCAAAGACATGTAGGAGGAGATGTATGAGGGCAGCAGACCAAGAAGTGATTTAAAGATGAAAATGTACCAGTGGAAGAGTCTGCGTGAGGTAATAATGGGCAGCACGGTGGCACAACTGGTAGAGCTGCTGCCTCTCACACGAGCAGGTCCCCGGTTCAAATCCCGGTCCGGGGGCCTTTCTGGGTGGAGTTTGCATGTTCTCTCCGTGCATGCGTGGGTTTTCTCCGGGTGCTCCGGTTTCCTCCCACAGTCCAAAAACATGCATGTTAGGCTGATTGGTAACTCTAAATTGACCCTGGGTGTGAGTGAGACAGGTCCCTCTTGTAAATGAGTCCCCGTGGCTCAACGAGGCTAGCCTGTATAAATAAAGGTTGAATGAATGAATGAATGAATTAACCAGTGAATACAGGGTGCAGTGGTGGGTACGATAATCACAGCCAGTTATGAATCTTAGTGCACCATGATAGACAACATCCAACATCCGCAGGGTGCTTGTAGGAGCATTCATGTAGAGAATGTCACCGTAATCAATGGAGGGAAGGAAAGTCACAGATACAAGGCGTTTCCTAGCATTCAGTGTTAGACATGATTTATTTCTGAAAAAGAAACCCAGTTTAACTTTCAGTTTCTTCACTAGGTTTTCCACGTGGAGTTTAAATGAGAGATGCGAATCGACCAGGATACCCAAATATTTATAGGAATCAACAAACTCAATAGGGACACCATTTGAGGATAAAATCAGAGGAAGATCTGCTGGGACCGACTTCCTACTTGAAAAAAACATCCCTTTTGTTTTATCAGCATTTAGGACAAGTTTGAGACGGAACAAATCTGACTGGATGATGTCAAAAGCGGATTGCAGTAACTGGAAAGCCTTAGCTACTGTTTTAGCTCGGCAATAAACAACTGTATCATCAGCATAGAAATGTAAGGATGCATCAGGGATGCTCTGACCTACATTAGCTATGTAGATTGTAAAGAGGGTTGGTCCTAAAACTGAGCCTTGTGGTACACCATTTTTAACTGTTAAATAGCTGGAAAAAGTACCGTTATGTTGAACACATTGCCTCCGATTGGAAAGATAATTAGAAAACCAACCGATGGTGTGATCAGAGAAACCGATTTCTGAGAGCTTATGACACAGGATGTTATGATCCACAGTGTCAAAAGCTTTAGACAGTTCTAAGAAAAGTGCAGCACAATAATCCTTAGCATCCAATGCTTCAACAACATCATTACGTCCACACCTAGCAGCGTTTGAACTGCAGGAGCGTCCAGTTTACATGCAAAGTCAATGGGGGATGTGCCTCCATGCGCGTCTTGGCGTCGGGTGTCACGTCACGTGCGTGTTGAGCGTGCTGGAAAGCGTTTTTCCGTGCACGTGAACCCGCGTCAGCCTCCAAAGCACGCCTCCAACATGCTGAAGATTTCGCCGTTCAAACGTTCAAACGCCGTTCAACTCTCCCTGATTGGTTGATCAGGGAGAGTCGGGGGGAGAAGAGAGGGGGAGAGTCCCTATGTGACGCGGAAACGAGGGGACGGGGGTATTGCGCAACTATGTGACGTATTGTTTGTGGGACACAGAAAAGACCCGCGAGGTCGTGTACTATGGAAGAGAAACTCATTGTAGCTGTGTGTTCGCGACAAGTCCTTTACAACCAGTCAAGTCTGCTCTACAGAGACAGGAATAAAAAGCTCCTTGCCTGGCGGAGTGCAGTGAGGAACTCGGTATACCGGTAAGCTCCTCCCACACCCCCGCCGCCACACAGCCGCAGTTTCGCTTTATGGTCTGGACACCACTGTGGGTCCAGTGCGTCCACTTGCGTGCGTGACGAGCTTTTTGGAAGTTGAAACGCTGCTAGGTGTGGACGTACCATAAGAACCTTCAGAGAAGCAGTTGCTGTGGCAACTGGACGACTGCTCACAGACCATATCCTGTCAGTGCCGGATGTGGTCAGTGAAAAAAAGCGGTCCCCGCCCTAAGGGGGGCTAGAGAGAGCGCTCTCTCTATAGCAGTTAGCAGCCAGTGTGTTACTCTGCAGCCTTATTGCTTGTTTTCGAAGAGTCAGACGAAGAGTTTTTAACATGGAGGGTGAACTTATGGATGTTTCTCAGCGGCCTACGCAACGCGTCAGCGCCTCATTTGCCCTGTTCAAAATGGCGACGGCCACAGAAGCAAAGGACTTTACAACAAAACACGGTAAAAACAATTATTTCTTTGCTGAGAAAAAATATATTTCTTAGCTGACTTTATAGCACAAGGTTTTTCTGAGCTTAACCGGTTCACGAAATGGTCAAATCTGCTGGATTAAAAAAAGTAGTTCGCCATTTGCCCTGTTCAAAATGGCGGCCGCGACGGCCACAGAAGCGTAGGACTTTACAACAAAACACGGTAAAAAACAATTATTTCTTTGCTGAGAAAAAATATATTTCTTAGCTGACTTTATAGCACAAGGTTTTTCTGAGCTTAACCGTTTCACGAAATGGTCAAATCTGCTGGATTTAAAAAAGTAGTTCGCCATTTGCACGTTAGCGTGTTAGCATTTAGCTTCCGCTAGCATTGCTAATACATAAGCGCTTTTGAAATTGCGGACCTAAATAAATTAATAAGTGCTTTAGAAATAGCGGAACTAATTTTTGGATTAGCGCTGCCCAGCACTGATGATGAGGAAATTGACATTACAGGTAGTCCCCGATTTACGAGCGCTCTGATCTGCGAGGTTCCAGACTTACGAGCTGCGAATTTTTGGAAAAAACGAAAAAAATACTGAGTTTTCATGTGTTTTTTCACCACAGTTAGTTAGCTAAGCATATGGACACACGTTTCCGATCATTTTTATGCACTCATAAGCAGTTTTTGGATGAAAATAGAGTGTTTGTAGTCGCGCTAGCGAAAACCGTTCCAATTTACGAGCGAAATTCCGGATTTACGAGAGAAATGGCGGCCGTTCCAAATTACGAGATTTCCGGTTTACGAGCGCCTCGTTGTAACGGATCTCGCTCGTAAATCGGGGACTACCTGTACTAACAAAATAGTTGGAATTATATGCCATAATATCCTGATGCATGCTCAATAGTCCATCCATCGATCCATTATCTTTACCCGCGTTTTCCTTTTTGGGTCGCCGGTGCCCATGTCCAGCTTTCACTGTGTGAGAGGCCGGCTACACCCTGGACAGGTCTCCAGTCCATATAGAGACAAACAACCATTCACTCTCTCACTTACACCTAACTGAGAGTTCAACAAGCCTAACATGCATGTTTTTGGTCTGTGGGAGGAAACCAGAGTGCCCAGAGAAAACCTACCCATGCACGGAGAGAACATGCAAACTCCACCCAGAAAGGCCCCTGGACCAGGATTCGAACCAGAGTAACCAGCTTGAGAGGCAGCAACTCTACCAGTTGTGCCACCGTGCTGCCATGCTCAGTAATCCAGGTAGGAAAAAAAATCTAAAACAGTAAAGTCAGGTTCTAGATGGATTCTTCATGTTGAAATGTTTCGTCTTTTATCCAAAAGGCTGTCAGTCGTGGAGCTGTAATAAACTCAGTCGTCTGAACAGCACCTTCTCATAGTGGACCAACCAGTTTGCTGGTGACAACAAAAACTGTGGTTCACATGCAAAAGGAGGATCATAAGCCTAAGAATTGGTCGTTAGCCCTCTGTGAATAGCAAGCATCCATCAGGACACTAAGCGATACTAGCAATAACGGCATTGCAAGAGCACTGGCCTCCCTGCCTCTGTATGGTTTACACAAAATTCACAAACAAGATGTACCATTAACACCAATTGTTAGCATTTGTCACTTAGAATGTTTCCAAATACCTGGCGTCTGTACTCATCCCTTTAGTTGGCAGCTCAGAACACCACATACAGAACACCATGGACTTTGTGGATAAGGTGAGGGATGTCATCATGGAGACTGATGAAACAATGGTCTCTTTTGATGTCACATCACTCTTTACGTGCATTCCTGTTGATGAGGCAGTAGAGGTGGTCTGTTTAAGGTTAAAATCAGACACCACTCTGAGCAGCAGGACCACGCTTTCCACAGAACAACTGTGTCAACTCTTGAAACTGTGCCTGCAGTCAACCTACGGTACTTTATATATGAGGAGAAATATTATAGGCAGAAACACGGGTGTGCTATGGGGTCTCCAGTTTCTCCTATAGAGCTTTGGAGCGTGACGTCACTGGTCCGCGGCGCAAAGCGGCGCACAGCATTGTGGGAAAGAAATTGCCATTTATGAAGCCCTACTAAAAGAAGCTCTGTCTCTCGTTTTTTTGTTAGAATCTAAGAAGGTTGTAACAGTTTTGCAATGGTCTAAACATGCTGTGTTATTGGATGTAATGTCCGGTCACACGACCTGAAAGTAGATAGAAAACGGACTTTCTGTTTCCTGTTCGCTGCTGGAAGCAGCGCGAGGGAGCTCATGTGTCGGACCTAACAAAAAGGAGATGAATGTCCTGATATCAGCGGTGACACGTCCTGATATAACTTTCTCCATGTCCCAAAATAACTGCTAGTTTGTTCCAGACACTGGTGAGTGTATAAATTCGTTTTGTTGGAGTTGTGCCATAATTTTTGCCACGATTTTGTCCGGGTGTTTAGTTCATAGAAGTGGGTCAGCCTAGTTTAGGTTGGGTTTATATTTTTTATATAACGTTGTCTGATTTTAGACAGAGTGGACAGCTGTGTTATTGTGAAATAAACTGTTTAAAGTTTCTAGTGTGTTGTCACTGTTACTGTATTAATACTGATCTGTGTTCTGATCTATCCTTGTCAAGGCAGACCTTCATATGAAATGAATTAAACTCCAGAAGAGCTCAGTCAGGCTGCAGATGGAGGAGCAGGGACCAGCAGCTACAAATACACCGTCAATGTTGCTTAGGTAGTACCATATAAAACAATTTCTCCATGTCCCAAAATAACTGCTAGTTTGTTCCAGACACTGGTGAGTGTATAAGTCAAAGTCAAGTCAAAGTCAACTTTATTGTCAAAACTGCAATATGTACAGGACATACACAGGATTGAAATTGCATTTCTCTCCGTCCCTCGGTGCAACAGTAAACATTTAAACACTAAAACACTGAAACATTTAATAAACATAAGCATAAAATGAAATAATAAAAGTGTAATACTGTCCTGAGTTTTTTCATAGTAGTATAAAAGTGTAAAAAAGTGTAAAAAGTATATCTATAAAATAAAATGAAAGTTCTGGCATTGACATTTGTAATAGAGTGACAAAGCAGCATATGAAGTTTATGTACACAGTACAGTATATGTATGAGGTAGTTTATATTGGTATAGAGGTAAAGTGGCATATACAGTAAGGCTAGTAAAAATATATATATCAGCAGTAGTGTAGATATAAAAAGTACTGGTAGTGTTAATGTAAACAGTAGTAATAAATGTAAACATGTAAACATGTATAAATGTAAGAGAGAGAAAAGCTCTGCAGAGAGTGGTGAAGGCTGCACAGAAGTCTGTGGGAGTCAGTCTCCCCACCATCACAGACATTTACACCTCCAGATGCAGAAAAAGAGCCACCTGCATCATGAAAGACCTCACTCACCCAGCACACTCACTCTTTGCACCACTCCCCTCGGGACGGAGGTTGAGGAGCATCAAATGTAGAACCACTAGACTGAGAAACAGCTTCTACCCTGAGGCTGTCAGACTCATGAATAAATAAATAATAAGAATAAACACTGCAAAATGTCACATCATACTGATACTGATCTGTTTCTTGTTGCTGCGTTCATCTGTGACCATCTGCTCATGTTCGTGCTGCTGTTTATAATGATGTTTTTCTACTACATTAGGGCTTAGTGTATTACTAGCTGATGTGATGTCTCTCTTAGTTAATCCTAGATGTTATTATTGTATTTCTCTTGCATTTGTTGTTGGATGTAACTGGGACCCTGTGTACATAATCTCGTTTTCAACACATGTACTACATGCGGTGCAAATGACAATAAATTCTCTCTGACTCTGACTCTCTGACTCTAAACAGTAGTAATGAATGTAAACAGTAGTAATAAATGTAAACAGTGAATGTAAACAGTAGTATAAATTTGTTTTGTTGGAGTTGTGTCATAATTTTTGCCACGATTTTGTCCGGGTGTTTAGTTCATAGAAGTGAGCCAGCCTATGGTTGGGTTTATATTTTTTATATAACGTTGTCTGATTTTAGACAGAGTGGACAGCTGTGTTATTGTGAAATAAACTGTTTAAAGTTTGTAGTGTTGTCACTGTTACTGTATTAATACTGATCTGTGTTCTGATACGTCCTTGTCAAGGCAGACCTTCGTATGAAATGGATGGAAACTCCAGAAGAGCTCAGTGAAGCTGCAGATGGAGGAGCAGGGACCAGCAGCAAAAAACTACAAATACACCGTCAATGTTGCTCAGGTAGTACCATATAAAACAATTTCTTCATGCACAAACAGAAAGGTAGTAGTCATCTGTTACAGAACAGGTCAGAGCTGAATAAAAACCAGCTGGAAAAAGTAAATTTAAAGTATTAAATAGGACTTCCTTGTTTTGTCATCATTGTTTAATGTGTCACACAAAACTCTGTCTAATACCTGTGTCTTTTTCTCTTCAAGGGATGGAGGTGACAAGCTCATAACAGAAGGACGTTGTTATCTGACAGAGGCTTTGATATTAGACTGTGTGAGAGTCAAGGTTCTTTATTGTCATTCACATCACATGTTGTACGTGAGGTGGAACGAAACTGTGTACACAGGGTCCCATTTACAGCCAACAAAAGTATAAATGATGTGCTGAGGTTAAAATCCCTCTTCTCCACATCGAGAGGAGCCAGTTGAGGTGGCTCGGGCATCTGGTTAGGATGCCTCCTGGACGCCTCCCTGGTGAGGTGTTCCGGGCATGTCCCACCGGGAGGAGACCCAGAGGAAGACCCAGGACACGCTGGAGGGACTATGTTTCTCGGCTGGCCTGGGAACGCCTTGGGATTCCCCCAGAGGAGCTGCTGGACTCGTTGTTTTGAAATATTTTTACAGTTGAATAATAACAAGTGGTTGTTTTTTCTCATTTAATAAAAATTAATGTGGTAAACATTTATGAAACATTTAATTCAGCACTAACATGTAAACATGATGAAATTGATCACATTTGTAGTAAACATTTGATGTATTAACAAATTTCATTAACAGGGATTAACCTGTCCAAATAAAAGTTGAATGAATGAATTTCAGGTAAGAAATAAACAAAATGAAACAGATCCATTTTGAAGTAAACATTTGATGTAATTAAACATTTCTAGTAACAATGTGATGAACATTGTGTAAGTTAATACATTTTATAGAAAAATTGCTACACAAAAATGTGCAAATATAAGTGAACAGCATGATTTACATAATTATGTATCCCTTGAAGCTGGAGAACAAACTCTGAGAAATATTTTTAAGAAGCTTCATGCTTTCTGTAGACGTCCAGCTATAATGATGTTTTTCTACTACATTAGGGCTTAGTGTATTACTAGCTGATGTCTCTCTTAGTTAATCCTAGATGTTATTATTGTTTTTCTCTTGCATTTGTTGTTGGATGTAACTGGGACGCTGTGTACATAATCTCGTTTTCAACACATGTACTACATGCGGTGCAAATGACAATAAATTCTCTCTGACTCTGACTATGGCTGTGTGGGTCCACACAAGGTCACAGTGGTTTGATTATGCACCTGTGCAGTGTGGACGATGCTTCTTCAGGTGAACTTCATCTCCTGCCTCCACAGCTGCTGGATGCTGCATGCCTTGTATCCATAGGCGTAGATCCTGGGGGGGTCGGGGGGGTCCGGACCCCCCCAATCTTGGGGAAATATAGATCTGTCCCCCCCAATAATTCAATAAAGGAAACTGTGTCTTTAAACAATATAAATATAAAAGGGCAAAAAAAGAGAGAAATCCGCCATTATTCTAAGAAAAAAAAGGAAATTTTGCCCCCCCCCCCTTCTCTGTTGGCAAATGGTTTAGTCCAATGTTTACAAGGAACAACAAAAGCACCGGAGTCACAGGCTCCAGCGCGGAGCCGCTGGATGGGAGTGAGCTGCAGCACAAACTATTAACTTCCAGTAAGTAGCTAGTAGTTTTTTTTTTTCTACTTCCGGCACTCGGCAAGGCAGGTCGCATATCTTTCTGCTCTTCCCTCCCTAAGTTTTTCCTACTCCCTGCTTGCTTTTCGTCTCGTCTGCGACCCTTCAGCGCTCACTCGAACCAATATGGAATTAATAAATTGGGCTGTTTCTTCAATGGATAAGATTTTTTCCACGAAGCGGACCGTGCCAGGAGAAGCTGTCTGTCCCTCCGACACACACGCGGCTGGATACGTGATGGACTCGTGGGGTCAGTGGCAGCCCATGTGTCTGACCGTCTTAAGTGTCGAAGACGTGGAGGATTTGTGGATTATTGGATTATTGGTAGCAACTGCTCTGTTT
Organism: Garcialebias charrua; assembly: GCA_038048925.1. Classification (NCBI taxonomy): domain Eukaryota; kingdom Metazoa; phylum Chordata; class Actinopteri; order Cyprinodontiformes; family Rivulidae; genus Garcialebias; species Garcialebias charrua. Next base: position 9,817 of record JBBPBX010077270.1, read on the forward strand.
TTTGGCGTAAGCGGAGTTGTTTGTTACTGGAAGCTGAGGGAGGCTTCGGCAGCTATCAGCGCGCTGTCGGCACTACCTGATCAGCAAAATTCTCTGAACCGGGCCGTGAGCTCCTCATCCCAGCTGTTGTATGAGCTCAATCGCTCGCTTGGAGCAGTGGTGGACCACCGCGCACCTGGTCCGTTTTGGGACTTGTTTACAGCCACCCCGGATCAATCAAGGGACAGATG
>JBBPBX010077274.1:6414-16911 GCA_038048925.1 Garcialebias charrua
CGAACACGCTCCACTAGGTCCAAAAACAAGTACCTCAGTCTTTTTTTTCATAAAAAATGCAAGAAGTTTAGGGCCATCCAAGCTTTAAGATCCTCGAGACACGATAAAAGAGGTTTAATGGAGCGGGCATCAACTTGCCTCAAAGGCACATAGATTTGGCAATCATCAGCATAGCAGTGAAATGAGATGCCATGCTTTCTAAAAATCGATCCAAGAGGAAGCAGACATAAAGAAAAAAGTAAAGGCCCTAAAATTGATCCCTGAGGTACGCCACATGACAAAGGAGCAGAAAACGATTCAAACTCAGCAATTTTTACAGAAAATGTTCTGTCAGCCGGATAGGACCCCAACCACTCCAGAGCAGTCCCACCGACGCCTACTTGGTGCTGTAGACGTGACAATAAAATGCTGTGGTCCACTGTGTCAAACGCATCAGTTAAATCCAGTAACACAAGGATCACAGGATCACATGATCGCCCGAGTTACATGACAGAAGGATGTAATTAAAAACTCTCAACAGAGCTGAATCTATACTATGGAGAGTTTTAAATCCAGACTGGAACACATCCATGATGTCATGTTCATCCAGGAAGGATTTTAACTGTGAATAAACAATTTTCTCCAAGATTTTTGACAGGTGGGGAAGCTTAGAGATGGGCCTAAAATTCCCCAACACAGTGGGATCAAGACCATTTTTTTTAACAGGGGCTGAACAACAGTGTTGATGAGTGATAGCTGAAGTATTTTTTTTTTTAACTGTTAAAGTAAAAAAGAAAAGAAAAGAAAAAACAGACTATAAAGCAAATGTATTGTAAAATAGCTGTAATTTGCTAAAGTACAGCTGAGAGAAACAAGCTAATATGTTCTAAAATATATACTACGGTAAATAAAATATACTAATAACACAGGTCTCTGTTGCAATGAGTCCTTAAGGATCAATGAGACTAAACTGTATGAATAAAGGTTGAATTGAAAAAATAATATAAGCTACAATTCTGTAAAACTGTAGCTAAAAGCGTAACTAAAAATAAAATAAGCAAAACAGAAGCTAAAAGATAATATTGGCTAAACTATAAAGATCAAAACTTAATGTGAGATCAAAGCTATAATTTTGACACTAAACATGAATGTTAAAAGGAGAAAAACAGCAGGTTAACATTAAAATGAACAAAGTCATAGCTTAAAGCTACATGTAGCAAAATGGTAGCTCAAAGCAAAAACAGACTTACAAAACAGTAGATTAAAAAGTAGAAATCTCAATGCTGAAGTTTCCAAAAACATAGCAAATAGCTAAAATTAGAAAACGAGCAAATAAAAACTAAAAATAATTAAAGTTAAATGCTAAATTTAAAAAATGCTAAAAGTTAAATTCACTGGAGTCAGTTCCCACCTGCCTGAAGACTGCCACCATCATCCCAGTCCCAAAAAGCTCCACAGTGACTGGTCTGAATGACTATAGACCGGTGGCTCTCACCCCGATAGTCGCTAAATGTTTTGAGAAACTGGTCATGTCCCACATCAAGACAACCGTCAACATCAGCGAGGACCCTCATCAATATGCATACCGCGAGAACCGATCAACAGAGGACGCCATCTCCTCTGTGGTCCACACTGCTCTCACCCACCTGGATCAGAAGGACTCATACGTGCGTCTGCTCTTTGTGGACTTCACATCTGCCTTCAACACCATGATCCCCCAAACTCTGATAGACAAACTATCCACACTTGGACTAAGCCCCTCCATCTGTAACTGGGTACTAGACTTCTTAACAAACAGACCACAGTCCGTGAAGATCCACAACTTCTCCTCCTCCACCATCACCCTCAGCACTGGCTCTCCTCAAGGATGTGTGCTGAGCCCTCTTCTGTTCACTCTGCTCACATATGATTGTACAGCCACACATCCAGGCTGTCATATTGTTAAGTTTGCAGATGATACAGCTGTGGTGGGATGCATCACAGATAATGATGAATCCAGCTACAGACAGGAGGTGGAACATCTGGAGAGCTGGTGCAAAGAGAACAACCTTCACATGAATGTGAAGAAGACGAAGGAGATGATTGTGGACTTCAGAAGGAACAAACACACCCACACCCCACTGTATATAGGTGGATCTGCGGTGGAGGTGGTCTCCAGCTACAAGTACCTGGGTGTACACTTGAATGATAACCTCAGCTGGAGCAATAACACCACCAGCCTGATCAAGAAAGGTCATCAGAGACTCTACTTCCTCAGACGGCTGAGACGAGCTGGTCTGAGAAGCTCAGTCCTCACCTCGTTCTACAGGTGTGCAGTGGAGAGCGTCCTGTGCTCCAGCATCAACGTGTGGCATGGAGGCTGCACAGTTGCAGAGAGGAAAGCTCTACAAAGAGTGGTGAAGGCTGCACAGAAGTCTGTGGGAGTCAGTCTCCCCACCATCACAGACATTTACACCTCCAGATGCAGAAAAAGAGCCACCTGCATCATGAAAGACCTCACTCACCCAGCACACTCACTCTTTGCACCACTCCCCTCGGGACGGAGGTTGAGGAGCATCAAATGTAGAACCACTAGACTGAGGAACAGCTTCTACCCTGAGGCTGTCAGACTCATGAATAAATAAATAATAAGAATAAACACTGCAAAATGTCACATCATGTTGATACTGATCTGTTTCTTGTTGCTGCGTTCATCTGTGACTATCTGCGTTCATCTGTGACCATCTGCTCATGTTCGTGCTGCTGTTTATAATGATGTTTTTCTACTACATTAGGGCTTAGTGTATTACTAGCTGATGTCTCTCTTAGTTAATCCTAGATGTTATTATTGTTTTTCTCTTGCATTTGTTGTTGGATGTAACTGGGACCCTGTGTACATAATCTCGTTTTCAACACATGTACTACATGCGGTGCAAATGACAATAAATTCTCTCTGACTCTGACTCTGACTCTCTGACTCTGACTCTAAAATCAGTACAACTGCATTTATAAACAAAATGTTGTAAACAGCTAAATCATCAAAATATCAAAACTGAAGCTAAAGCTAAACATATAACATAAACTAAAGTACAGTATAACTAAACCCAAAGAGAAGCTAAAAGTTTAAATTAACATTCTAGATCAAAACTACAATTGGGAAAACTAACTAAAAGCTGAAATGAACAAAACAAAAAATAAATAAAGCTGAAGCTTAAAGCTAAACAGAAAAGTGTGGCTAAAAACGAACCAGTAAGGAAAAAAATAAAATGAAATGCTAATATCAAACTAAACTCAACTAAAATCAGAAAAACCTATACTGTAGTTAAAAAATAATTATGGCAGAATTATAGCAAAAAGCCAAAATTATCAAAACTGTAAAAGTTAAATTAGAATGTCATATCAAAAATTTTGAGCCACATATAAGCTAAATGCTAAACTCAGAAAAAACATGGTTAAAAGCTAAAATCTGCTAAAATTTTAAATTAACAAAACAGTAGCTAAAAGTTAAAAAAGAAAAAAAGTTTAAAGTTTAAATACAGTTCTGTAAAACAATAAAAATAGATTTAAAAATCTCAACAGGATTTTAAAAAATGAAGTTAAATATATTGAAAAGTAAAAAGTATTTTTAAAAAAATCAGACCTGATCAAGCTGAGCACTTTATAGTATGAATTAATAATATAATGTAGTACTAGGATGTCCTGCGGACATTAAACGCATCACAGTTGCTGCGATGTGATTGGTGGGTCTGGGGCTGGCTTCCTGTTTAAAACGGGCCCAGTTCTTAGGGTTGACACACGTCATCCATGCTGGCTGTGTCACGCGCTAGCGTATTGTTCTCTCGACCACTGCCAAGCTTCCTGCTTCCCTCTCTGCTAGAGGTGGAGCTTGGTGTTCCCTGCTGTTTGTCCTTGGCGTCCTTCTGTCGGCTATTTGTCCTGGGTGTTCGTCTACGGCTGTCCCGACTGGTGTTCTGCCTCCACCTGGGTCGCCCATCATCTGCTGACTGGTCCTGGATTAGTGTCCGCTGCCTGGACGGCGTGGGGCGGGCCGTGTCACGCGTCCTGCGGGCTGAGTTGGGCCTAACGTCAAGCTCAACTAAACAGGCGTCGGCTGCCAAGTGGCGTCTCTTCCGGACGACGGACCCTACCAGGGTGGACTCTGAACTGTCCTCTGAACTGTTACCAAATCCCTCCAGGAGGTGACAGTACCGGTACTCCTGGTTTGGTGTAGGAAGTGTGTGTGTGTGTGTGTGTATGTTTGTGTGTGATTTTCCTGTTTTAAATGGACTGCCCTTTCCAACCTTGCTCTCGACGGAGGCAGTCGCAACCTCTTCCCTCTCCTGTCCTTCCCCCCCCCCTGCTGCTGGCAGCTCCACAGATAAGCACCTCGAACGCAAAATTAAGATGGATTGGAGGTTTGGGCATTCGATTCTACAAACAAGATCTCTACAGAAGGAAGGCACAAGGGGAGCCTTTCCACCCTCACAGAGTGACGGAGGATACGCCATGCGTGGATTCCTGGGTGCTCTGGGGAGGTGAAGCATCTTGGATTATATTGGATTATGATGCAGCGCTTTGCTTTTTTTGGCGTTTGTGGAGCACTGGTCTATCGCAAAATGAGGGAGACTTCAGCAGGACTTAACTGCCTGGAGCACCCGACGTCTGGTCTGCGCCGTGACCTCGAGAAATCAGCTGTTTGTGAGCTTATCCAGAGGGTGAAACAGATCACCCACGGATTTGGACTCTGGACGTTGTGGTCAACATCTGAAATCAGCGCGAGCTTATCCAGAGGGTGAACAGATCACCCTCGGATTGGGACTCTGGTCAGCTGTGGTCAACATCTGAGGTCAGAGCTTGGATCAGTGGAAAAAGTCCCGAATTGGATCATTTTGGAGCAGAATCGCCCTTACAGACTGAAGGTCACAGAAAATACAATGTGTGCCTGATGTGAAAATATTGTTAATTCATATCTGACTCCCTTGGAAACAGCCTTGGGAAAGGCTGGATATCTAATCTCTCCTGAGATGTGCTTACTGTGGAAAAAATAGCTGCTGTTGTGTTGTCTGCTCCCCCCCCCCCCGGAGAACTTTTCTATGAGCGTTATCGGAGGCATCCGGAATGTTTCATGGACAGAACCTCCCTGCCTCAGTCTCATGCAACATTTAACTGTCCTAAATGTGCTTATGATATGGTTTTTACTGGATCATGCGGTGTCTTGCAGACAAAATGTGATTCATTTTTTTTAATATCAACGCTGTAACCCCCATGGTTTCTTTCCCTGTTTTCCCACCTTTGACCTTCATCCAGACCGGATGAGAGAGGCCGCGCTGAAGAACATGTCATGTGTTTTGATAAGGCAGCAGCTTTTCACACTCCTGGATGACTGTGAATACATAATTACGCTGTATCGGTGAAAATTGGTGCAATGTTAATAAAAGCTCTTGATTCTTGATTCTTGATTCTTGATAATTGCACTTTTAAATGTTGATTGGATTTTAGCCTTTTTTAAACTGTAAATATTTTAAATTTAGGATTTTATTTATTTAATTAAACTACTGTGCAATTTAACTGGTGTCAGTGTGTAAACTTGTCCCAAACCTCCTCTGCAAACGGGCCTGCGTGCTTTTAAAGGTAACTTTTTAGGTACAACCATTTTAACCAATTTTATTTATTTAAAATAGTATTTTTAAACCTTTTAAACTTCAGTGCTCAATTTTAACCCCACCCGACCCGGCTACATTAATAAAAAGCGTGATTACAAAAACACAGATGAACGTTTGAACAGGAAATCAATTGTGTGATGTCCTAATAATAATGGCAAACTTGTGAAGTCCTTGACTTTGTGTAAAAAATGTTATAGGAGCCCACTCACCCAGCACACACACGTTTTGCCCCACTCCCCTCAGACAGAAGGTTGCGGAGCATTGATGTTTCTTTTTACACTTTATATTTTTGCTATTGTTGGATGTAACTGGGACCCTGTGTACATAATTTTGTTCCACCTCATGTACCACTTGCGATGAGAACGACAATAAAATTGAGTTGAACTTGAACTTGATTACAAAACCAGGAGATTGTGGGGCCTGTTTAAATAACTACCAGTATGTACTGACCTTGAAAAATAATGGTTCTGCCTGCTGCAGTTGTATAAAAACTCTTTCACCTTGCCTGTGAATGTTCTGCCACAGTTGCTATTTACTTCACAGCAGATGCAACGGACTCAAAAGAAATCCTTTCTTTGTTTTTTGTGAATAGACTTATGCAGGTTATTATGTTCATCCACACTGTCTGACCATGTGAACATACAGTGCCTGAGCACAAAGCCATGCTTTTCAACAGACTTTTATTTTATTTTATTTAAAAAACTGTTTCCAAGGCCATATAACAACTTCATGTAGATCATGTAATTCACACAGTTATTACAAAACACCTTTTTCTGGCATGAAAGTTACTGACTAGAAGAAGGTGTTGAACGATGAGTAAAAAAAAAATAGTAAAATGTATTTGATGCCATTAGCATGTGCTAAAATTACATGCAGCTATGAGGCATAATGACAAGCAATTATAAGCTGAGTAACATCATGTTTGTCTGTTTAAAGGCCAAGACTTTTCACTGTGTCTGCATGTGGAGTCAACTCAATCTGTCTGTTAGTGAAGTTTCTTGATAACCAGGGAAAGTGTTTGTTTGGTGTGAATTGTTTCTTTCTCCAAGGTACATGGGATTAGTAGGACCCAGTAAGTTAAATAACTAGGCTCTGTCATGGTACAGGAAGTGGTTTGAAAATATAAAAAAAAGATGTCCGCACAAGATGAAAGTAGGTTTGTTTTTTTTGCATTTTATATTTTTCTTTGCAAATTGGGATCAAATGTTCCCAGTTACTCTAAAAGCAAAATTTCAGCTTCCTATGATATACAGTTTTCTAAAAAATAATGTCCATATATTGACATATATACACTTGGTCCATCTTCATGAAGGACACAATGAAAACATGATTGTTGGAAACTTATAAACCCATTTATTTCAAACTGCAAACATTACGGCATTAAAAAAGGAGTACTTTTTTTTTAAATTACAGGCAACTAATAAGGCAACCCAAATACATAAGTAGCACAAAACCTATACAACAAGCAATTTGCTACTATGCTATTATGCTACTGGATGACTCAAATTTCCCCCTGGGATTAATAAAGTACAGTAGTCTTTGCAATTCCACCTTTGCGGACTCGCTCGTTCGCGTTTTTCAAAGTAAGATTGTACAAGGAAAAACAAAATATAAATAAACTGCACACAACACGATTGTCAACTTTAATATTAAGTGATTGGGACAGTACGGGATACTGTACAATTAAAAGTTAACAAACAAATAAAATACTTCGGGCAGGCACTGCCATTTTGTAGTTTTCTCTCAATAAGCCTACACTGTATCCACTCTCATAACAACTACATTTCCCAGAAGCCAACAGGGCCCCGTTGCCTTCTGCTGAAATACTAGAGGGAATCTGATCTGATCGGAAAAGGTTTGGTGCTTAATCATACAGTGACTTCGTTGCCCAGCGGATGCAGAGAACTGCACAGAACCCACCGGGAACCGGACCAGAACCGAACCAGAACCGGACCAGAACCGGACCTCCAGATCTATCGGTGAATCCAAGAGCTGCTAGCCGGCTCACGGGGACCTCCGAGCATGGACGCGCCGCCACAGGTCCGACTTCTTTTCAGACACCAAGACTTTTTTCATCCCTCTATTGGACCACACAATCAGACCACCGTCCAGTCCCGCGCTGGACACCTGAAGGTCCGCCCCCCATCCCAAAATGCACTTCAGCATTCAAGAGATGCACAGAACGAGACCAGAACCAGAGCAGAACTGGCAGGGTAGGTGCTTTAACACTTCTGCGGGAAATGTTGACATTATCAGAGGGCGGTCTCCTGAAAACCTCCATCTGACAGGTGGGTCGAGAAACCTTCGGATTCAAAGAGTGGGGCTATTTGTGTTGTGTAAATGAACAGCCGAACCGCAGAGAGAAAGGTGCGGTTTCACTCAAAATGTGTGTCGTGTGACCGGCTCCTGTGTCTCAGCTGGCCTGGGAACGTCTTGGAGTCCTCCTGGAAGAAGTGGCTGTGGAAAGAGATGTCTGGACCTCAAGCTGCTGTCCCCATGACCCGACTTCAGAACAAGTGGAAGACAATGGAGGGATGGATTGAGTCAACCATGAGCTCTTTTGTACATCAAGTTATTCTAAAGCCCAAGCCACCAGAACAGTAACAAAAGCCAGGAAAATAAAACATCAAAGTTGTGAAATAATCCAGCGAATGTCCACATCTCATTCATAAACGACAGAGTTTCAGAGTTTTATCTGTGTTTCCAAACATACTATCAGGAATATTAATCAGAGTGTTTACTATACACAGTGGACAACTTTTTTCCTGGTTGGGTGAAACCTCTTTTTTTTTCTGCTCCAGCAGACATCTTGTGGTGGTCGGCTTCCATTTTCACAGCTGTGAGAGTGACTAGTCATTCAAAAGAGCATTTATATTCTGCCAGCTTCCACAGCTCCATTCATCCCCATGTCTGCTGTGTTTCCATCAAAGCTGCTGTCACCAACAACCATTTGGCTACACTCCCAGATGAGGACAGAAGGACATGCCAGCACCGAACTACCCTCTATCAGATAAAACAAATATAGTTTTTTCAACAGAAAAAAATGTTTATTAAAGTTTGTTCAAGAACCAAGCTTTTGAACTTACATAACAGTTTCTGTTGACCATCAATGACCACAGTGCAGTCAGTCATTGCTAAACAATGAAATTAATATAATTTAGTTTGTGCACAATAAATAATTTTAATTAATAAAAATTAAAAAAAGAGAGAAAAAGACAGAATAATTATATTTTTAACATAAACACGCAGTGTCCCCGATGTCCCCCGTCGCTAAAATGGAGATGGTTTGTAGTTTTCAAGATGTTGTTTTCTGGACAGGGATTGAACAGGAAATGTAAGTAAACCTTAAAGGTCCACTGACATGATTTTTTTACTATTCATAAAATTGCTCAAAATATATATATTTTATCATTTAAATATGTTCGTTTTTGCAAACAAAATGATAAATCACTTTAATTTTGCTTTAAAAGTGATTTTGAACTTCAAGCCGTGTTTAATCATGGGAAATCCGATTACACGCGAACGCACCATCTGTGACGTAGTGTGCAGAGTGAGAGGCAGAGCTCTGGGCTTGTCACAGTGCGCGGGTGTGAGCAGCTCCACATGAAGGTAAGTCTGATACAGCATCAGACCTAAATTAGATCCTGTTGTTTCTTGTTCCATCACCCAAACTATTTTCTGCTTCCCAAACTGAAGACAAATAACTCAAATCTTCACATAGATTGATAAATTCGTCTGGTTTTAAATTGTCCGCTATTAAAGAGACCAGAGCCCTCTGCCCAGCGTTACGTCACAGATGGTGCGTTCGCGTGTAATCAGATTTCCCATGATTAAACACGGCTTGAAGTTCAAAATCACCTTTAAACCAAAATTAAAGTGATTTATCATTTTGTTTGCAAAAACGAACATATTTAAATGATAATATATATATATATTTTGAGCAATTTTATGAATAGTAGAAAAATCATGTCAGTGGACCTTTAATATTTTTGGTGCAAGATATTCAAGTGGTTAAGAGCTGCACTGTAGAGAAGAACAGAGGGAGTTGTTTTTTTCTTGTCCAAGGCAGCGCAGAGTAACAGATCTTATTTTTTGATGCCATACAGCTCACAAGAAAGATGGACATATATGGCATCAGCCATCTTGGATTCTGACATAGCAACCCAATTTTTGATAGTGACCCCTTTTTGCACCTACGTAGATGCAGCCACTCAACAAAATGGAAGTCGGCACATTGCTTATTTTCGACGTTGTCATGATCACAACGCAGACAGATGAATGAAGGGTATTTCCAATTTCCCCGTTTTGCTCTATGAAGGGGACAAATAAAAGACGGAGACAGAATAACCATATTTTTAACATGAACAAGGCAGCATGTCAGGCCAGCTCTGTCACTACTATCATATTACTGATAAAACTTCACAGCAGACTCAGCACATGTTGTTGGTGTAAGGTGAATGTGCTTACTGCTCTACTACTATGCACACTCCTTCCATCATCTTTTACCCGCTTCTTCCTTTTCAGGTCGCGGGAGTCACTGGTGTCCATGTCCAGCCGTTTCTGTGTGAGAGGTGGTGGACACCCTGGACCGGTCTCCAGTACATCACATGGACACATGAAGATAAACGAGACAGACAACCATTCACTCTCTCATTCACACTTAGAGACATATTTGGAGTTACCAATCAGCCTAACATGCATGTTTTTGGTCTGTGGGAGAAAACCCACGCATGCACGGAGAGAACATACAAACTCCACCCAGAAAGGCCCCCGGCCAGGATGTGAACCGGGGTGACCTGCTCACTGAGAGGCTGCAGGTCTACCAACTGTGCTGACTATAAAGCATAAACTAGGCATACTATAAAGCAAATAAAAA
>JBBPBX010077275.1:0-10516 GCA_038048925.1 Garcialebias charrua
TATGTGTGTATGTGTGTGTATGTATATGTATATGTATGTATGTATATATATATATGTATGTATATGTATATATATATATGTATATATATATATATGTATATATATATATATATGTATATATATATATTTTTTTTTTCTCTCTCTTTTGTTTTCTATTGTTTATTGTTTGATTGTTTATTGTTTAAGGAAATTCTACCATTACTGTTCATTGTTCTTTAGTTTTAGCAGGTCGCTTTCGTAAATGAGCCCATGAGGTTCAAAAGATTTACCTGACTAAATAAAGGTTGAATGAATGAATGAATGAATTCCTAGCCATGGATTTGGCCAACGCGTCAGCCCGTTGTTTCCTCACTGCTGCCGACATTCGACGGCAGTGAGAGCAGGAGTTGTGGAATTCCAGCCCTTTTTCATTCATTCAACCTTTATTTATACAGGCTAGCCTCGTTGAGTCACGGGGACTCATTTACAAGAGGGACCTTCTCGCTGAGAGGCAGCAGCTCTACCAGTTGTGCCACCGTGCTTTCCTCGCGTGCAGAATCCCATGGCAGACAGGACAGGCCTCGTGGGTGTCCGTCGCCGAGAGGGAGTAGCCACATCCGTTGGGGCATGGGCACGAGCGAGGACTCGTCGTCTTGGTTTTCCTCCTCCTTGTCCTCCGTTTTCCCTTTTCGGGAGCATGTCCGGCGAGAAGCGTTAAAGTTGTTCCTAGTTTTCTTTTGTTTGAAGCCGTCTTTTCCATCATCTTGCTTTCGCTGGTTAGCCTGCTAATGGCTAGCAGGAGGTTGTGACGCAGTTAGCGCCGTCGAGCGAAAAGCTGTGGAAAGAAGAAAGCTTTGAAGGTGAGTAGAAAAAAGCTGGACCAGCTTTCGCCAGCCCAGCAATAAGCAGGAACATTTCTCTGTACACTCAGTGTAGGGAGCAAGCTCACCTCAGTCGAGCTATGCAACAACAGAGAAGTCCCACGAAGTTCAGGTGTTAAGCGAGGTGAAGGGCAAAAAAGAGAAAGATGGAGGGGCGCAGGCCGCTTAAGTACCCAGAGGGCGGGGCCTCTGGCGCGGCGGAGACGCCCCTAGCCGTAAAGGCGTAAGTATATTCCTTCAGGTAATCGAGCGGGTGCGCAATTCCCATAGCAAGTATGTTGCACCAAGAGACCAACTGAAAGGGAACTACTGTACTGAGCCCTCCATGGGCAAGCCAAACTCAAGCTCATAGGATCACTAGAGCCTGAAAGAGCACACTTGCAGCTCACAGCAGCCAATGCAACTCCCTCAGGAGTGACACACATGTGGCGAGGGGTGGGCGGAGAAGCACAAACCTCCACACCTCCACACCCCTGCAACAGATCACTGCACCCAGCCTATTTATAGGCAGGCTCAATAGAGTGCACTAATCAAGGCTGATCTAAATCAGACTGTAAAAAGGTGTATTCAGCAGTGCAGCCAGGTTGGCAGCCAACATACACAAAACATATTGGGGCTTAAAATAATAATGTGCCCTGGGACATAACATCCCCACTGACAGTTTTTGGATGGGGGATGCAGCTATGTCATTAAACATTAAACATAGCTCATCACCCATACAAAACAACAAAAAACTAATCCAATCATTATTCAAAACATTCTGACATAGAAGACTTGTCTTAAAAACAGGTGTGCACGTAGTCCAAACAGTAAAAATGCATAACCCAGAATCAGACACCACACAAAATGCAAGGCCTCCAAACATGAGTGTTTCTTAAAACCCACCTGTGCTACACAAGTTTACCCACAGAATCTAACACCACACAAATTTCAAGGCCCAAAAAATGTGTGTGCTTCAAAACCAATCTGCGCTCCTTGCACAGCAACAAACGAAACACCACACAAGCACAAGAAATCCAAAAAGTGGGTGTCAACAAACTAATCCGTGTTAAACAAGCACAGAACCAAAAAAGAAACAACATACAAGACCTCACCAAAAGTGGGTGCTAACAAAATCATCTGGGCTAAACATCACACCCCGACTACATAATTTAAACACACTGCACAAAAACAAGTCAAAATATAACATACTGCAACACAGCCTCCACAGATGCACTTGGGGACCCATCAGGACTTTAAAAAAACTGCAGCAGGCAAATAGCTTAAACCTGACTACAATACCATCAAACAGTCCTTCCTCAGCATGTTTGTGACAGGATGTTAAAAATAATTGGCCCTCATAGTAGCTGTTTTTACATACAGATTAAAAGGTAACAAATGTGGGTGTTTAACTAAACCACAGGTCAAAACTCCTCGTTTACAGACCAACAAACAGTCAAACACTCATCCCCAAAGCCTTCCTGCACAACAGACTACTGTCATCAAAACAAAATGAGCACCAGCTGCTCATGAACACCAAGTGCAGCACATGCAGCTGAAAGGTGCTCAACACAAATGACTTCACCCAAACTGAACCAAACAAGACGAGCCCTCAAAGACACATTTAAAAATTAGGGTAAAACCCGCTCAAATTGGGTTTGTTTGTTAAAAGCGCCCCCATTAAGAAGTTGTTTTACCAAAAATTAGGGAAAATATTAACAAATTAGCTCAATCCCGGACGAGCCCCCAAAAATATGTTACGGCTGGCTCAGGCCGAACACATTTAATGGACACAAGACACAAGAAGGATGAAGTTAAATTTAAAAACTTTATTGATTACTGCACGTCAGGTCGAGATGGATCCCCGCACTCCTCCCTCCAGGTGCGGAGTGCAATGTCATCTGGCCCAGCGTCACAAAGCAAATGAAAGTAGCAAACAAATGGTGGACAGGGTGAGTCGGCCAAAAGTAAAATAACGTCACCAGAGCAGGGCCAACCCATGGAACAGGGCAATAGAAGCCTGTCTAGTGACGGACTACCTAACAAAAAGGGACTCTAGGAGTAAAAAGAAAAACGATAAAACTGGACTACCGAACTCACTTTGTCATCAGGCAAAATCTACTATAAAAAAATCAGACAAACAGATAAACAACCAGAGCACACCTAAAAACTACTAAGCCCTCCATGGGCAAGCCAAACTCAAGCTCATAGGATCACTAGAGCCTGAAAGAGCACACTTGCTCACAGCAGCCAACTCCCTCAGGAGTGACACACATGTGGCGAGGGGTGGGCGGAGAAGCACAAACCTTCACACCGCCACACCCCCGCAACATATCACTGCACCCAGCCTATTTATAGGCAGGCAATAGAGTGCACTAATCAAGGCTGATCTAAATCAGGCTGTAAAAAGGTGTATTCAGCAGTGCAACCAGGTTGGCAGCCACCATACACAAAACATATTGGGGTTTAAAATAATAATGTGCCCTGGGACATAACAATGCGTGAGGGGGGGGGGGTCCCTAACACCTGTGATAAATGAGGGAACAATGTAATATAAAAAGAAAGAAAAAGAAACAGTATAGTATGATCTAAGACACTGAGATTGTTTGGACATGTCCAGAGGAGGGGCAGTAGGTATGTTGGTAGAAGGATGTTAGAAATGGAGCTGCCAGGAAAAAGACTAAGAGGAGGTATTTGGATGTAGTTAGAGGACATTGGAGGTAGTTGGAGTGAGGACGGAGGTTAGGTGAGATAATAATAACAATAACAATAATAATAATAATAATAATAATAATAATGATAATAATAATAATAATAATACTTTTTTATAAAGCCCTTTTAAACAACCACAGCTGCAACAAAGTGCTGTATATATAAAATCAAAAACATTTAAACACATAAAAAATAACAGTTGTTAAAACATTAAACAGTGCAGAGCAAATTCAGTCTGTGCTAAAAGCCAGTGAGTAAACATTTGTTTTTAAAAGAGTTTTAAAAATGGACAGTGAAGGAGCTCATCTGACGGGAAAAAGGAGATTGTTCCACAGTTCTGGAGCAGCAACAGAAAAAGCTCTGTCCCCTCTGCGCCTCCGTTTGGACCTCGGCACCTCCAGAAGCAGCTGATCAGCTGATCTGAGGCACCAAGCAGGAGAGTAGGTGAAGCAGCTCAGAGAGGTAGGATGGAGCAAGACCATTTAAACTTTTAAAAACAAATAAAAGTATCTTAAAATGAACTCTAAAATGAACAGTGAAGTGAAGTCATAGTGGGGGTGATGTGCTCCCTCTTATGAACTCCAGTTAGAAGCTGAGCAGCAGCGTTCTGGACCAACTGGAGACGTCTGAGGGAGGACTGGCTGACTCCAAGGTAAAGAGCGTTACAGTAATCCAGCCGAGAGGTGATGGAGGAGGATGACTCGCTGTGGAGACCACTGAAGAGGGAAAAGCCAAAACAACAAGAAGAAGATACAAGGATCTAAACTATAATATCTAAACAGTAATAATATAATATGTATAATACGGCCAGAATCCTGAACTTGAGTCTGTTAGAAGATTGGTATGAATATAGCAGCTTATAATCAGAGATCATGTTCGTGCTGCTGTTTATAATGATGTTTTTCTACTACATTAGGGCTTAGTGTATTACTAGCTGATGTGATGTCTCTCTTAGTTAATCCTTATAATCAGAGGCAGCAGCTTGAGCAGGGAGGTCCAGACATCTTTCCTCAGCCACCTCTTCTGGGAGGATTCCAAGGTGTTACCAGGCCAACCGAGAGACTTTGTCTCTCCAGCTTGTCCTGGATCTTCCCTGAGTTCTTCTCCCAGTCAGACATGCCCAAAGCACCTCCCTAGGAAGATCCTTATAAATAATAAGAATAAACACTGCAAAAGGTCACATCATACTGATACTGTACTGATCTGTTTCTTGTTGCTGCGTTCATCTGTGACCATCTGCTCATGTTCGTGCTGCTGTTTATAATGATGTTTTTCTACTACATTAGGGCTTAGTGTATTACTAGCTGATGTGATGTCTCTCTTAGTTAATCCTAGATGTTATTATTGTATTTCTCTTGCATTTGTTGTTGGATGTAACTGGGACCCTGTGTACATAATCTCGTTTTCAACACATGTACTACATGCGGTGCAAATGACAATAAATTCTCTCTGACTCTGACTCTCTGACTCTGACTCTTATGGGTTAAAAAATAAATAAATCAATAAATAAATCAATACATTTATAAATAAATCATAAAAATCAGGAGAATGGATGTGACAGATTGTGTGGTTTGTTTCAAATTGTGAGTTTGTTCAAAAGACTCAGACATTTTGGTCATTGTTCTATTAAAACAGTAAGCATGTAATCAAACATAGGACATCCATCTTCTTTACCTACTTATTTCCTTTTGGGGTGGTGGGGAGCTGGTACCCATCAGTCACTGGGTGAGAGGTGGATTACACCTTGGACAGGTCACCAGCTGGAAAACAAGACATATATCCTTTTACACATTCATGTACAACTAGGGGGGATTTAAAGAGGTCAAGAAGCCGAACATTCATGTGTTTAGTTTGTGAGGGGACACTAAAAGTTCATTTTCCACTTGTTAAAAAGTTAGGAGTAATTTCTTTGTTCATATTTTCACAAAATGCATTGACATCATTTTTTTATGTTCACATACAGTAACTTGTCAATCCTGTCTTTTCAAATGGCACTTTTTGATATACCGTAATGAATGATTATGTAGTTATGGTTCAAAGAAGCCCAGTGATGATGTCATTACCTTTCGATTTTTAGCAACGTGCATGTACTCGGGGGTGAAATGTAATTAAAAAAGTTAAAGTCTTACAGTTGCTTTTTGTGTGTTACTATAATTTTGAGCTGCTTCAGCAGTGTTCACTGTTTTCCTGCTTCACCTAAATTCCTGGTATTTACAGTAATCATTCTTGTATCAGTGGTTCCTGGAACTACAGTTTGTGCAGTGCATGAGTCATGAGCTATTTTTTAAAGCTCTTTATTGATCTGAGATAAAGTTTTTTTTTTAACGTGTATGAAATCACTTTTTACATGACTCTGATTGCTAAGTTTGTTTCAAAAAGAGTATGGCTAAAAAAACTGTTATACATCCATCATCTTCCGCTCTTTCCAAAGCTGGGTCACAGAGGCAGCAGCTTGAGCAGGGAGGTCCAGACATCTTTCCTCAGCCACCTCTTCTGGGAGGATTCCAAGGTGTTACCAGGCCAACCGAGAGACTTTGTCTCTCCAGCTTGTCCTGGATCTTCCCTGAGTTCTTCTCCCAGTCAGACATGCCCAAAGCACCTCCCTAGGAAGATCCTTATCTGATGCCCAAACCAATTCAAATAGCTCCTCTTTTTGTGGATGAGCAGTGGTTCGACTCTGAGTCTCTCCTGATAACTGAACTTCTCACCCTAAGGGAGAGTTCAGCTACCCTGCAAAAGAAATTATTTTCAACCGCCTGTACACATAATCTCATTCTTTCGGTCACTACCCAGAGTCCGTGACCATAAGTGAGGGTAGGAACGTAGACTGACCAGGAAACGTAGAGCTTCTTCCGACAGTTTAGCTCTCTATTCACCACAATGGACCAGCACAGAGTCTACAATACTACAGATGCCACACCAATTAATCTGTCAACCTCATGGTCTGTTCTTCACTCACTCGTGAACAAAGCCCCAAGATACTTAAATTCCTCCACTTGAGGCAGAACCTCACCCTCAACCAGAAGAGAGCAATCCACCCTTTTCTGACTGAGGACCATGGCCTCAGATTTGGAGGTGTTGATCCTAATCCCAGCCTCTTCACACTCAGCTGCAAACTACTCCAGTGTGAGCTGAAGATCACAGCATGATGATATACCGTAGGACCACATCATCTGCAAAGAGCAGAGAAGGAAGCCCAAGGTGACCAAACTGGACTCCCTCTACCCCTGGTTGCACAAAGAAATTGTATCCATGACCGCTATGAACAGGCTCATGACAACGAGCAACCCTAGCAGAGTCCAACTTCCACCGTGAAGGGGTTTAACCACATCTCAGCTGAGGTGGGGGACACAGAGTCTACGTGGACTATTTTCTGCACCTCACTTGGTGAGGTGGCTGCAAGGTTGTTGGTGCATCTTGTGGTGGCCATCTTCAAACTCGGTAGTGGACACCCAGAGTTTTCCAGGCCTTGCTGGCTGGTAAGACTTCAGAGGCAGCTGGGGAGTACTGGAGGGACACGCGAGTCACAACCTTGTCTGTTGCTGAGGCAATAGCTCGGATGTGGAAGGAGTTCTGTGAGGCCTTGGATAAAGACTCTCAATGAGCTGTGATGAGATTCTGGCAAACCATCAGGTGGCTGAGGATGGGAAAGCAAGTGCTTTACCAAAACAGTGTTCAGTGAAGGTAGGAAGCTGTTGACCTCAACCAGTGATGTTGTCGGGAGGTGGAAGGGATACTTCTTGGACTTTTCCAATCCCACCTGCACATCTTCCATGGAGAAAGCTGTCGGGTAACTTGTGGGTTGGTCTGTCTATGACCTTTGTTGTTGTCTCTGTGGTAATTAAAATAACAATTACATTAACAAATGACATTAACCGTGTGTCCATCTATTTTCATTTCGAATTTTGAGCTAATTTTTGAAATCTCGCAAAAATGTAAATACAAATTAATGCGGATCAGAAGTGTTTCCATCAACTGGCTTGAATCGCATCTACCGGGCCACGCACAGCGTCATTACGTCAGACGTCAGCGTCATTACGTCAGACGTCAGCGTTACGCATGTCTACAGTAAACAGGAAGTAGCGGTTGAAAACAGAACCCGACCACACATCTCGTCAAAATGGAGAGAATATTTCAGGTATGTGTTGCTATCGGGCAAGTTGTATTTATTCTGTCATGCCAACTAGTTTTAGCGATGTTACATGTTGTCCGGAGCGGAAACAGCTGATCAGTCACATGACGTAAATGTTCGCTACGGCAGAACTGAGTCGGCAAATCTGTTTCCATCTGTCGTTTTGCGCATCAGCTCTGTTTCGAAACCCCCAAAAACCACCTCAAGCGAGCGTCTAAACTTTTGAGCGTATTAGAGGAAGTTAACTCGAATTTTGCCGTTTCCATTCAGCTTTTCTGATGCGATGCTTCAAAATGCGCATCTAGAAACCTTGATGGAAACACGGCTACTGTGTTATTACAGTTTTTTCAAAGACAACATCTCTAGCATTACGAGTTGCTCCCGGTAGGTCTGGATGGCGCCTTGCAAGGCAGGCTACCACTACCGGTGTATGAATGTCTGAATGAATGGGTGGATGGCTGGTATTGTAAAGCGCTTTGGGGCTCCTCACAGGGGGCTGGAAAGCGCTATATAAATAAGCTCCATTTAGCATTTACCATTACACCTATTTGATCAAATTAGTGTATATTTTTCAGAAAATCTGTTGTCCTACATTTAAAATTTATCATAGTTATTAGGTGTGTGGATTGTGTTAGCCGTCTATTGTTTAAGATGTAGGGGGTTGCACTGTATTTAGCAATATGTTTTATTATTTTTGCTGTTTTTTTTCTGAATTCATTCTTCATGTTTTTATCCTTTTGTAATAATTGCTGCTGTGTACTGTACAGCACTTTGATTTTCTATTATTGTTTAAAGTGTTTTACAAATAGTTTGGATTGGAATTTAAGCTGTTCTAGCCTAAAATTATGTAAAATAACATTTATAAAACTTTTTTGAGGCCCCTGGCAGCTTTGGGCCTAAAAAAAAAAAAAGCAAACAGTTTACATCCATGCAAAAGCATCAAAATGTTTTTACCTCTGAAAATGATACGATTTGTTCAGACAAAAAGCTGGTATGTGGTGAAAAAAGCTTTTGAAGAACGTTGGGTCAGCTTGGCAGGGCAGTGGAGAGCCGGAGGGGACGGCAATAATGGGGACCCCCCGAGGGCAGAGACGCAAATGAAACCACTTAGAAAGAGCTCAGAGTTTTACAAAAACAAGCAGACTCTCTTAGGAGAGGGCTTTAATGGCTGAAGCAACAATCGAGATTGTTAAACTGGCAGGAGGGTGGGGTAACCACAGAAGACTTATAGAAGTTAGAAATATCAAAACTTAAACTGCCAGGAAATTGTAGAGATTAGCCAAGTATGCTGGACAAAAGCTAGAGTCTGCAGAGCTGTGCTCAGAATTTGAGTAATAAATGAACAGAGTAAGATCACACTGGCCTGAAGCAAGAAACAGAAACATGACTGAAATGGGGAAAAAAAAAAACAGCATGCCATAAATAATCCTAACAGCCACACCATCATAAGTAGGCCTACGATTAGCTTAATGTCTGTTAGCAGCCAATTATTTCGACTACATCCATAATTTACAGCACATTTTAACTTTAAGTTACAATTTAATACTTTTTTTTGAAAACAAATAACCTTTTTCACAGCAATCAAATGAGCTGGAATCATTTCAAAAGATGTCTTGGCCAGAAGTTAAATGTGCAACACTTAAAAAACACATGCTGAGTGTTTCCAGCTGTGAGTGAGTGTGTGTGTGTCTCAAAAGCCAAATTCAGCAGCGCCCCAGGTCATGCTGATCTGCTTTTCTGGACATCGTAAAGTAAAAAAATAAAAAAATAAATGGAGACAGGCATAAAAAATGTGGGCTGAGTGGTGGAAGAAGTGTTCTTCAGTTGAAGATATGGAATTATAGCCATGGTTTTTTTTTTTTCAAGCTGA
The DNA here is from genome assembly GCA_038048925.1 of Garcialebias charrua. NCBI lineage: Eukaryota > Metazoa > Chordata > Actinopteri > Cyprinodontiformes > Rivulidae > Garcialebias > Garcialebias charrua. Next base: position 9,554 of record JBBPBX010077275.1, read on the forward strand.
AGAGTTAGTTTATGCAACTGTTCCAATTTTTTGATTACTTCTCCACCTCCGCTGAAAACCTCACCTGTCTGTAGAACCATCTGGAACCGTCTCCCACACAAAACTGAAATAAATGTCCTAAAACTTTTATATTTTTCTATTGTTTCCCGCCATAAACACACAGCAGTGAATTTAAATCAAACCCAGCATTCCTGCTTTCTTTCATGCCATCATCTTGCAGAAGGGACAGGTGAATCTGATCTGGTCCAAGCTAGTAAAATACTTTATGTACAATCTCATGAAGTACAGTATTTTCTGGTGTATAGGTCGCACCTGTGTATAGGTCGCATTGTCCAATTATTACCAATAGATTGGAAAAATCCCTATATAGGTCGCACTGGTGTATAGGTCGCACCTACGTTTAGCTCTGCTGCAAATGTCTGCCACAGGAGCGCACAGCAAGGCTTTTAAGAAGATTAACACTTAAAAACAATTATTTGTTTGATAAAAATTATATCAAATATATGTCTGAGCTGAACTTTTCCTTAATAAATGAACGTAATTGTGAAATGAGCTGGATTTTAAAATGTGTTTCACCAAAAGTGATAACAAGCCATATCTAGGTCGCACCTGTGTATAGGTCGCAGGCCTTGAAAAAACATAAAAAGGTGCGACCTATACATCAGAAAATACGGTAAATGTGAGCTCTTCTGTGATAAAGCTCAATATTTATTGAAGAATAAACTCAGCAACAACTCTTTAGTTTAACGTCTGTAAATTTCAATCCAATCCAGCTTTATTTATATAGCACTTTAAAAAATATATATTAAAAAAAAAAAGAACACAGGACCAAGTTAAATCTGTTTTTTGTGTTTCTTAAGAGCAGCAGCAGCCAGCTTCAATCGGGTGAAGTCCAAATAATCTAATCTCATGCTCATTCAGGGATTATTTTAGAAAGTTCTAGTGAAAAACATCCTGTGATAA
>JBBPBX010077276.1:0-12072 GCA_038048925.1 Garcialebias charrua
TCCCTAGAATGTGTTTAAAATGTTATCTAGCACGTGTTTATTCTCACATAATTGTGCATATCTGTGTAAATCGGCAATATTTGGTCTAAAAACGTGTTTACGGTAGTTCTATGGGTTGAACTGGTGACTTACACCTTAATTTTCTTATTTGTCCAAACGCTCATGTGTGACATGTCTGCTCATGTGTGACGTCACACAGGTGGTTCAAGCAGAGCCAATCCCCTGCAGAGATGAGAAGTGCATACCTTATATGGAAGTGCTACATTTCACTCCTGAAAAGCTTTTTCTTTTCCTTTTTTTTTCTTCTTTTTTTAAAGTCCAACACCCACCATGTTTTCAAATTGCATCGCCATTAATATTTATTAGTTTATTTAAAAATAATACAGGAGCGTTTATTTATATACAGGTAGTCCCCGAATTACGAGCGCTCTGATCTGCGAGGTTCCAGACTTACGAGCTGCGAATTTTTGGAAAAAACGAAAAAAATACTGAGTTTTCATGTGTTTTTTCACTACAGTTAGCAAGTTAAGCATATAAACACACGTTTCCGATCATTTTTATGCACTCAAAAGTAGTTTTTAGATGAAAATAGAGTGTTTTTAGGTGCGCTGGCGAAATTTACGAGCGGACTTCCGGGTTGAATTTTTGGAAAAAACGAAAAAAATACTGAGTTTTCATGTGTTTTTTCACTACAGTTAGCAAGTTAAGCATATAAACACACGTTTCCGATCATTTTTATGCACTCAAAAGTAGTTTTTAGATGAAAATAGAGTGTTTTTAGGTGCGCTGGCGAAATTTACGAGCGGACTTCCGGGTTGCGAATTTTTGGAAAAAACGAAAAAAATACTGAGTTTTCATGTGTTTTTTCACTACAGTTAGCAAGTTAAGCATATAAACACACGTTTCCGATCATTTTTATGCACTCAAAAGTAGTTTTTAGATGAAAATAGAGTGTTTTTAGGTGCGCTGGCGAAATTTACGAGCGGACTTCCGGGTTTACGAGAGAAATGGCGGCCGTTCCAAATTACGAGATTTCCGGTTTACGAGCGCCTCCTTGTGACGGATCTCGCTCGTAAATCGGGGAATACCTGTATATTGTAGAGAAATAACGCTAAATGTGTTATTTCATGATTTATAGCAGATTTTAGCAGAAGCTCCAGGAAAAATCTGCTCCTCTCCATATATGGGCATTCACATGGGCATTCACGTCACTAAAGTGACGCCTTGGAGTTACAGGCGGAGTTATAATAAGCATTCATCAACTTCCATGACCGCTGCTCTGAGCGAGGAAAAGAAAAAGCGAAGCATTTTTAAATATTCCCTAAAGCTGCCTGTTGATTAATCCTGCTGTCGCTCACTCATGTCTATCATATTCTGAGCGAGCATCCACGTAGACATACTAGTTTAATTCGTTTGATCGCGACAAATTCATTCATTTCCGCATCGGCTTTTTATTCTCTCCCCCCGTGACCAGACAGGTCGGGAGTACAGAAAGGCAGCCGCGCAGCGGAGCTCTGCGCGCGTGCTCCCCCGTGCTCCCCGCAACAAGGCTGACGAGAGCAAATACATACACTCGAGGGAGCAAATTACACCGGCACGAATTCGGAACTTCAAAGGTGACCAGCGGAACGAGGAGCCAGAGACGCGCGCGGCTCGCTCCTCTGGGCAGAATGGGTGAGAGCAGCAACGGTCCGCAGCGGTGTTATAAAATAAATAATAAATAAAATCAGAGCGCTGGTCCATATGTACACACAAATGCACCAGGAAATATGCAGTTTTAACTCCCACTCTCTCTCATAAACCTCCATGGAAACTCACTCCTGCCTTCTGCCTTCTGGGTGGAGATGTAACAAAAGTCACATGACACTTCGGGACTCTTCGGCCAGGTTTCCGGATTCATTCGGGAGTTTTTTTTTTTTTTTTAACCCTCGCCTGGCCCAAATGCAAAAATGAAAATAGACATAATATTAAATTACAGTAATTGTCCTATATGGTGAATTGTTACTGTCATGGTGGGTGTTGTCCTTTAATGGTGTAGTCACACCAAGCAGCGTTTCAGCCTCCAAAGCCTCCAGTTTACATGTAAAGTCAATGGTGGACGCGCTTCCAGGCACCTCCTGGCGTCTGGCGTCAGGTCGCGTGCGTGTTGAGCGTGCTGGGAAGCGTTTTTCCGTGCACGTGAACCGGCTTCCGCCTCCAAACCGAGCATTCAACATGCTGAAGATTTCGCGGTTCAAACTTTCAAACGCCGCTCAACTCTACCTGATTGGTTGGTGTGTCAACCAATCAGGGACAGTCGGGGGGTGAAGAGAGGGGGCAGGGGGAGAGTCCCTATGTGACGCGGAAACGAGGGTGCGCGCGCACTATGTGACGTATTGTTTGTCGGAAAAAAAAAAGAAAAGACCCGCGAGGTCGTGGACTATGGAAGAGAAACTCATTGTAGCTGTGTGTTCGCGACAATTCCTTCACGACCAGTCAAGTCTGCTCGACAGAGACGGAAATAAACAGCTCCTCGCCTGGCGGAGTGAGCAGGACTCTGTGCGCAGGACTCTGTATACCGGTAAGCTCCTCCCACACACCCAGCAGCTTCTGGCTTCTGGCGTTCAGGTTTGAACACGCTGCATTCACAAGTGCGTCCACTTGCGTGCGTGAGGAGCTTTTTGGAGGTTCAAAACGCTGCTTGGTGTGACTGTACCATAAGCCTTTGGTTTTGGATGGAATGGGTGGAATAGATAAATACATCTACACGTTTATTCTTTGTTGTTGCTTGGTGTATGTTGTTGGCTAGAGGTTTACACCCAACCCCCGACCTACGACTCCACCGACCTACGGCCGCCCGGACCTAAGAACAAGCCAAATTAGAAGAATGCCATCGACGTACGGCGGAAAATACGTGACCTACGAACGAACCAAGTCAAAATATGTAATCGAGCTACGGCAGACTGGATGCACGACCTACGAACAAGCCCCAATACAAGTATATAATCGAGCTACGGCGTAACTGCGTCACATACGGCAATCGGCGAGGTGGGGGAGGGGATTGCCTTTTGCCTTGGCTGTTGTTTGTTGGGCATGGGCATGACACTGCGCATGACAGTGGAAAAGTACCGCCAGCGAGAGGGGGGGGCTGGGCTTCTGGCGGATGTACACACAGCCGCAGTGCACCTGGCGGCGGAGGGATCCGTACAGGTAAAGCGGTAACTATTTAAAGGGCTGCGGCCATTTTGTCCCTCGTGGGTTAGTTATGGCGATTGATGAGAAGAGACATACGAACAGCGAACGAACAAGAACGACAATGAGAAAAAAAAAACAACGAACAACGTACGAACAGGTACTGTAATAAATTTAAATTTAGCAGTTTTAGACCAAAGCGAACGTTAGCATGTTAGCATTCATTTAAATTTTTGCTCCTTAGGAAATAGCACGTTAGCTAATTTTCGACGCTAATTTTCGACGCTAATTTTCAACGGGTCATCGAACGGGCGGGTACGGTACAGTACTAAATGTACTGAAAGAAATATTTTTAGACGAAAGCAAACGTTTGCATTCATTTGTGAACATTAGCATTATTTTAATTTTTGCTCCTTAGGAATTAGCACATTAGCTCGTACGCTAATTGTTCAAGAATGGCTCCGAAGAGACCTGGAAAGTCCGCGGACGCGGCAGAGGGGAAAAAACCTCGTAGAACCATAACGCTGGAGACAAAGGCAAAAATAATTAAAATGTCAGATCAGGGCATGACACCCTCAAAAATTGGAGAGGCGCTAGGGTTACCGAGGTCGACTGTGGGGACGATAGTGGCGGACAAAGAGCGCATTTTGCAACAAGTGCGTGCTTCAGCCCCCATGAAGTCCACCATAATTACGAAACAGAGGACAGGTAGAATTGTTGAGATGGAAAGGTTGCTTGTACTATGGCTGGAGGACAACACGCAACGCAGAATCCCAGTTGGCATGTCTGTGATTTGTGAGAAGGCGAGGATGATTTATCACAGGCTGCAAGAACTAGGGACGAGTGGGGGAGGTGCAGGGGGCAGGGGGCTGCACAGAGCGATCCGGGTGAAGGGACGTCCTCCCAGAGTGATCCGGGTGAAGGGACGTCTTCCCAGAGCGCAGGAGGAGGGACTTCAAGCAGCACATCAGGGGAGTTGGAGGGACCAGAGACGGTTAATGCATCAAAAGGATGGTTTGATCGTTTCAGGAAAAGACACAACTTCCACAACATCAGAGTACAGGGTGAGCATTTAATTTCTCATTTTAATTTTTTAATAATGCAGGTAGTCCACAACTAACAAATTTTTATTTATTTTTCCTTTTATTACAGTGTTATTAACAGATTAACCGTGTCATTTTGTGTGCATTTAAACAGGTGAGGCAGCCAGTGCAGACCACGAGGCAGCTGAGGCATTCCCAGCAGAACTGGCTCAGATAATCAGGGACGGCGGGTACACTGCCCAGCAGGTGTTCAACGTGGATGAGACAGGGCTGTTCTGGAAGCGTTTGCCAGACAGAACCTACATCAGCAAGGATGAACGAACCGCACCCGGCCACAAGGTCGGCAAGGAGCGTTTGACCTTGCTGGTGGGGGGTAATGCTTTGGGTGATTGCAAACTCAAGCCATTGTTGGTGTATCAATTTGAGAAACCCAGGCCCTTCAGAGGTATTGATAAATCACAGCTTCCTGTTCATTGGACGTCTAATAAAAAGGCTTGGGTGACGCTGGAAGTTTTTAAAAATTGGTTCACCAACAACTTTTTGACACAAGTCAAGCGTTTTTGCAATGACAAGAGGATTCCCTTTAAAGTCCTGCTGGTCTTGGACAACGCTCCAGGACACCCCCCTGGTCTCACCGACTTGGACAGGCATGTGAAGGTGGTGTACCTGCCTCCCAACACCACCTCTTTGATCCAGCCAATGGACCAGGGGGTTATTAGTACGTTTAAGGCGTACTACCTGCAGAGAGTCATCCGTGCCGCTTTGGAGGCAACGGAGAACTCTCAGACCCTCACACTGAAAGAGTTCTGGCGCAAATACAACATCCTTGATGCTGTGCACAACATTGGCCACTCCTGGGATCGTGTTACTCAACAGAACATGTGCGGAGTCTGGAAGAAGCTCTGTCCAGAGCTTGTTCAGGGGGTACACGATTCCCAGGAGGTGGACCGTGTAATCGAGGATGTTGTGAGGATGGGCAGGTCACTGGAGCTCGACATGGACCAGGACGATGTCCAACATCTGTTGGGTGCATCAGGAGAGGAGCTGTCCCCAGACGACCTGATTCAGCTCGACAGGCATGTCCCGGCTGAGGAAGTGGAGGAGGAGGCCATTCCTCCGACCTTCACCAGGCAGGAGATGGTGCTGGGCTTTAAGGAACTCCACAGCTTCCTGGCGAGGATGGAGAAGCAGGACTCCGATAGTGAGAGGTTCGCCAGGGTCCGTCGGGGTGTCCTCAATGAAGTTGCGTGTTACCAGCAGATCCTGGATGACAAAAAACTCGAAAAGGTGCAGAGCAGCATGCTGCAATATTTTACAAAGGTCACAGCACCGCCTCCAGGATCTGCTGGTGCACCAGCTGAAAGGCCATCCAGTCCTCCTGCAGCAAGCCAGGAGGAGGCCTTGGACATCCCACCAGCTGAAAGGCCATCCAGTCCTCCTGCAGCAAGCCAGGAGGAGGCCTTGGACATCCCACCCTCTCCCCAGTGAAAGACGCCCAACAACCGCCCCCCCCCTGCTCCCTCCCTCCAGGTACAGTACGTACTGTAATGAAATGTTATTTTTATTTTTTGGAGTTGTCATGTTACACACATTAATTTAATCTGTTACTGTCTCTGCTTATGTTCACAGCCTACTATTCCTACTCCTCCCCCTCCTCTCCACCAGCTCCACCGTCCCATCACTGACCTGCCCACCCTCACATTCCAGCACAGCAACGTCAGAAAGGTACAGCAAAGACATGTTAAATTTTTTTTTTACTTACATCTACACCTACTGTAATCATCACCTCTCTCTCGACAGCCTCCAAAGCGGCACGTCCCCCTGGTCCATCCACACATCTGCTACGCACCATACCACACACGTAAGGAGAAGTTGTTGTTGTCTGTGTTGTTGTTATCTGCAGGCGTTGACGTCTGTGTGTGTGTTTGTGTTTCAACAGCTCCACTTGCTGCTCCGCCTCATGGAACAGCGTCAGGTACCACGTACCGTGCTCCTGCTGCTCTGCCTCCAGCCTCCTGCACCTCCTCCAGCCTCATCCTGTCCTCCAGCTCCACACATGCACCACACACGTAAGGAGAAGTTGTTGTTGTCTGTGTTGTTGTTATCTGCAGGCATTGACGTCTGTGTGTGTTTGTGTTTCAACAGCTCCACTTGCTGCTCCGCCTCATGGAACAGCGTCAGGTACCACGTACCGTGCTCCTGCTGCTCTGCCTCCAGCCTCCTGCACCTCCTCCAGCCTCCTGCCTGTCCTCCAGCCTCCTGCCTGTCCTCCACAGATGCACCACACAGGTAAGCAAAAGGTGTTGTTGTCTGTGTTGTTATCTGCAGGTGTTGACGTCTGTGTGTGGGTGTGTTTCAACAGATCATCCGCGTGTTGCTCCACCTCATGGATGAGCCTCTGGTGCTACGTGCTCCTGCTGCACCTCCTCCAGCCTCCTGCACCTCCTCCAGCCTCCTGCCTGTCCTCCACACATGCACCACACAGGTAAGCAAAAGGTGTTGTTGTCTGTGTTGTTATCTGCAGGTGTTGACGTCTGTGTGTGGGTGTGTTTCAACAGATCATCCGCGTGTTGCTCCACCTCATGGATGAGCCTCTGGTGCTACGTGCTCCTGCTGCACCTCCTCCATCCTCCTGCCTGTCCTCCAGCCTCCTGCCTACACCACACCACACACGTACGGAGAACTTGTTCTCTGTGTGTTTTTCATGTTTTCTTTGCAGGTGATTTTCCAGCTGTAACTGCACATTTTCATGTTTGTGTTCATTCTTACACGGATCACATCTTGCACGTTCTACATGAATGGATGTCTGCCTGAAACACTGTCTTCCTGGACGTCTGTTCTTCCTGCCTCTGGTGTCCTGCATGTTGCCTCCATCCATCACCTTTGTGTCCTTCTGCCTAAATGACTGCTGCCAAAAACCAAAAAAACTTCATCTGATGCACAGACCTGCTCACATCAGGACAATTGCACATCAGGACCACACACCTGAACTGACACCTGCCTGAACTAACAGCTGGCCTAAAATGCTCCCAACATTCATTGTTGAGCAATGGCTAAGCAGTTCCATCAAATGCAGGTTTGATCATGAGAAAAACATCTGTCTACCTACACTTCAGTCAAAGTAAGGCAATTTTGTTTCTTTTTCTGCTGCCTGCTTCTAGCTTTTTCTGAGTTCATGGACTTCTTTTTCGTGCACATGGACACTCATCAACCTCTGGTCATCAGAGACTCTACTTCCTCAGACGGCTGAGACGAGCCGGTCTGAGAAGCCCAGTCCTCACCTCGTTCTACAGGTGTGCAGTGGAGAGCGTCCTGTGCTCCAGCATCAACGTGTGGCATGGAGGCTGCACAGTTGCAGAGAGAAAAGCTCTGCAGAGAGTGGTGAAGGCTGCACAGAAGTCTGTGGGAGTCAGTCTCCCCACCATCACAGACATTTACACCTCCAGATGCAGAAAAAGAGCCACCTGCATCATGAAAGACCTCACTCACCCAGCACACTCACTCTTTGCACCACTCCCCTCGGGACGGAGGTTGAGGAGCATCAAATGTAGAACCACTAGACTGAGAAACAGCTTCTACCCTGAGGCTGTCAGACTCATGAATAAATAAATAATAAGAATAAACACTGCAAAATGTCACATCATACTGATACTGATCTGTTTCTTGTTGCTGCGTTCATCTGTGACCATCTGCTCATGTTCGTGCTGCTGTTTATAATGATGTTTTTCTACTACATTAGGGCTTAGTGTATTACTAGCTGATGTCTCTCTTAGTTAATCCTAGATGTTATTATTGTTTTTCTCTTGCATTTGTTGTTGGATGTAACTGGGACCCTGTGTACATAATCTCGTTTTCAACACATGTACTACATGCGGTGCAAATGACAATAAATTCTCTCTGACTCTCTGACTCTGACTCTGATCAACGCACTGGTTTCAAAAACATGATGGTTGCAACTTGTTTCTGATAGATGGATGGATGTGAGTCCCTGAATTGCTGCTGTTCTGATGTTAAATGCTGCACTTTGTGAATGTTCATGTGTGATTGTTGAAATCATTTTGCTGATGGATGGATGGATGGATGGATAGATGGATGCATGTGGTTTTATGCAGATTTGCTGCTGTTGACATCATTTTGCTGATGTGAGTCCCTGATTTGCTGCTGTTCTGATGTTAAAAGCTGCACTTTGAGAAGTGTTCATGTGTGATTGTTGACATCATTTTGCTGATGTGAGTCCCTGATTTGCTGCTGTTCTGATGTTAAAAGCTGCACTTTGAGAAGTGTTCATGTGTGATTGTTTACATCATTTTGCTGATGTGAGTCCCTGCTGATTTCCTGCAGTTCTGATGTGAAGTTACAGTTACTGTGTGTGTTTATGGATGAATGTGTAGTGTAATGTGTTAGCTAAGTGTTTGTAAATAAAGTTCTGTGCATGTTTATGGCCCAGTATGTCAGTCTCATGCGGTTAAATATGTGCGCGGCGGTCCGTTAGCGGTATTTCCGCGACCTTCAGCCAAGCTTTCCCCTCTCTTCAGGATGCTTTTAATATTATTCAGTCACGGCTGCAAAAACTTAGACTGGTCCTAAATGCCGACAAAAGCAAGTTCATGGTTCTTGCCAACAGAAAGCAGCAACCAGAGAACCCACCTCAAATTGGAACCCAAGAGGGAAAACAAATAGAAATGGTCTCCACCTACAAATATCTAGGTTTCAACATTGACACTGAACTGTCTTTTAAAACCCACATCTCCAAAATGGCCACTAAACTCAAACTGAAGCTAGGTTTCTTCTTCAGAAACAAATCCTGCTTCTCATGCAAAGCCAGGAGAACATTAGTAGCTGCAACATTCATGCCAATACTAGATTATGGTGATGTGCTGTACATGAGTGCTGCATCAAAATACCTACAGTCCTTAGACTCCATTTACCACGGTGCCCTTCGGTTCATTACTGACTCCAGTTATCGCACACATCACTGTGAACTTTACGTTAAATCTGGCTGGTCATCTCTCAGCACTCGCAGATACACTCACTGGATATCCTTCATCTACAAGACCCTCCTAAACCTAGTCCCATCATACCTCACCTCCTTAATACAAACATCACACAGTCATTACTCCCTGCGCTCTAACGATTTAGTCCTCCTGTCAGTTCCTCCTGTCAGAACTGAACTAGGAAAAAGAGCATTCAGCTTCGCCGTCCCCTCAGCCTGGAACAACTTACAGAAAGATCTGAAACTATCAACATTCATCTCTCCTGGATCCTTTATGTCAACCGTAGTAGAAAATGTCATCAAGAAACTTGACCATTGCAGATGTTTCTAACCATTACTTATCCAATATACATGTCATTGTTGATTTTTTTTACTTTATTTACCCAACCGAGGTCTGTCTGCTTGTTTTGTATATAATGTATATAGAAATCTGTCATATCCTGTTGGTTTTGAACTGTCAACATCTGTTTACTGTGATTGTAGTTTTCTTTATTTTCTTTTGATAAGTGCAAATGCCTATTGCCAATGTGACGTGTGCTGCTGACCACTTGACCAGGTCACCCTTGTAAAAGAGATCTCGGTCTCAACGGGCTCTACCTGGTTAAATAAAGGTGATTGATTGACCTACGAACGGAATAAGGACCTACGAACGGGACGCTATTTTCACCCCCTAGCTACGGCAGAATCGAGCTGCAAACGGTTCTTAGGTCTCAAACTCGTTCGTAGGTCGGGGGTTCCCTGTAATTGGTTTTAGGTTGTTGCTGGTGGAGGCGTGAACAAAAGCACAACTCTACCTCCACCCCTCCTTGTCTCTCGACACGCCTATTTTGAGGGAGATTTTGAAACTGATTCGGGGGAGGAGTTACGGATCCACAGGGTGTGCTCTTTAAAGTCGACTTTTTAAAAAATGCAGTCATTTAACCCCAACCTACAACCAAGATCCATTTTACAATAAAGATCTTATTCTTTCATATTTTCCTAACAGAGCACTTCACTCTCAGACTGGAGGTTTACTTGTGGTTTCTAGAGTTCCTAAAAGGAGAACAAGAGGCAGATCTTTCCGTTATCAGGCTCCTTTATTGTGGAACCAACTTCCAGTTTCTGTCATTGAGGCTAACACTCCGTCTACTTTGAAGACTAGACTTTTTAAGGAATCCTATAGTTAGAGTTGGCTTGGGTTTCATGAGCTATCCCTTAGTTCTACTGCTATTCAACTGGACTGCTGGAGGACAAACTGACCACATGTCCTCAGTCTGCTGCTGTCTTTACTTGCTCTGCTTTCCATGTTTGTATTTGTTTTCATTGCCAATTGTAATTTTATTGTACTTGTTTTTTTTTCTTTAGACCAAGTGCTCTGTGCTTTTCTGTGTCTCATTCCTGTCCTCCAAAACTCCAGTTAGTCTAAGAAGAGGGCGTCCCTCCTGAGTCTGGTTTTGTTGGAGGTTTCTGTTCAAAGTGAGTCATTCCTTTCCACTGTCACCAATGTGCTGCTCAGGGTGACAGACTGTGACAGAGTGAAGACTTTTACTACCGGTAATTGGTATTTTATCAGGACAGAATTTCTAGGTGCAGCCAAGGTGTTGAGAGGATCCGTTTTGGTGACCTTAGAATCACTTCTCTGTTTTTTGCAGATGATGTGGTCCTATTGGCTTCATCAGGTCGTGATCTACAGCTTTCACTGGAGCGGTTTGCAGCCGAGTGTGACGCGGCCGGGATGAGGATCAGTTCCTCCAAATCCGAGGCCATGGTCTTGAGCCGGAAAAGGGTAGAGTGCCCTCTCCGGGTCGGGGAGGAGGTCCTGCCCCAAGTGGAGGAGTTTAAGTATCTCGGGGTCTTGTTCACGAATGAGGGAAAACTGGAGCGTGAGATCGATAGGCGGATAGGTGCAGCGTCCGCAGTGAAGCGGGCGCTGTACCGGTCTGTCGTGGTGAAGAGAGAGCTGAGTCAAAAGGCAAAGCTCTCAATTTACCAGTCGACTCTACGTTCCTACCCTCATCTATGGTCATGAGCTTTGGGTTCATGGAGACCTGGGCCCAAATTTTATTAAACAACCTAGACACTTGCTTATAACATTCTGAAGACACATGCATATATAGAGTCTTGAGTGGGCACACAGTAGCATGTAGGTGGTGGGATGTGTAATCATTCTCACCTCTGGGACCAGTGCCCACTCTCATATGTAGCATGTAGACATTTATGGTTCTGGGCAAGGGTTGGGGGGTGAATGGGCACTGCCTGCTCTCTGGGGAGGGGGTGGGTCTGTGCCAGTCGCCGCCTCATCCCCCCATTTTAAACGCACTATATAACAACTTGCATCAACACCTTATTTGAGTGGGAGGAGGAGGGAGTGGGGTCTTCCCATTGATTATTTATATATATATGAGTGTATGTGTATGTGTGTATATATGTATATATATATATATATACACACATACAGGTAGTCCTCGACTTACGACGCCCCCGACTTACGACGTTTTGGACTTACAAACGCATCTCATTATACTTTTTTTTAAATAATAAATAAATAAATGTACAGTACTGTACAGTCACCAAGCACTTAGCCTATCCTAACACAGTTTTTAAAGAAGGAGTGAGTTGAATTGTCTCCCTCCTCCCTAGCAGGCTCCATTCACATAAAGGGAGCTAGCTCCCTTTATGTGAAAGGGAGACAATTCAACTCACTCCTTCATCTTTAAAAACTGTGTTAGGATAGGCTAAGTGCTTGGTAACTGTACAGTACTGTACATCTATTTATTTATTAAAAAATAAATATATATATATAATTATGTGATCCTACTTACGAATTTTCGACTTACGAACGGCCCGTAGGTACGGAACTCGCTCGTAAGTCGGGGACTACCTGTA
>JBBPBX010077278.1:0-16910 GCA_038048925.1 Garcialebias charrua
GAGTTGTTATCAGCAGCTTCAGCTGCAGAGGGACATGTCATGGAGTTGGTTGTGAGGACGGAGACTCAAGGACTCTACACATCACTGTATCACATCAATTGTATCATATCAATCAAACCTTAAGGATAATAAAAACTGTCTCTTGCTGTCCCTTACTGACCGGTCACACCAAGACTGATTACTACATGTGTAGTGATACACCTCGTCTTTGATATTTTAGGGTTCACACCTCTCTGAAACTCTCAGTGTTACACTTGCTTGGAGCTCAAGGAGACAAGTGGACACTATATTTTGTTACAATTATTTGGAATTAATGGACACTAATTAATCAGATTGAACTTTCTCTTTAATGTGTGTTAATTCAGAATTGATCAAACAGTATTTTTGTCATTTCAATGATGATCTGTTACTTGCATGACTTTGACCCTTCGGCTGGTTTATTTCTGCAGAACAAGCAGTCTTTGAATCTAAAGCACAAGGTCAGAGTAAACGTTTAACTTGCAGCTTCTTTTGTGTTGTCTATGAAGTTAGCCATAATATTCTCTGTGCCCACAAGCAGGCCACCTGGCTGTTTATGTAAACAGTTTTCCTGTTGTCCGTCAAGAGACTTTCTGCCTATGGGATCATACTTCCATCTTTTATTTTGTTAACCAGCCTGTAGCCGTTAAGGAGGTGGGTCAGTCCTCACCTCCCCTATAAATGGGCACTTCCTGCATTTTCGTTAGTGTTTGGAGGAGAACGAACTGACAACTTGCTTCTCTCCTCGGGGAAAGCTGGAGACGGCCCGGTCATTGTGTCAAATCGACCCACGTCTCAGCTGGAGTTACAGTAAAGCTTACTGTAACTCGTCACTCACCTTCTGGAAGAATTTGTTTTCTAAAGTTTTATTTTGAAAATCAGTCTGTGCGCTTGACCGTTGTTTCCTGCCGAGGGAGGCGAGTTCCTCGTATCGTGAATCAGCACACTCACGCTGAAGTTCCAACTGGACGGCCACTGGACAAACCCATCCACGTGTGTGTCCACAAACTTCTCCACTCTTGTCTCCAAGAGACGAACCTTCAACAGGTAACGAGCCGTGGTGTGTTTGAACGTGCGGGAGCCCAGCAGTCTGCTCGTGTGGGAAAAAGGTGTCACCCAGTCTGGTTCAAAGTAACCAACTTTAGCTTAACTTAGCTTCCAGTACTCCTTCCTCCTATTTCTTATTTTTCATAAGCTATTAATCTGTCAAGTAATGTGCCAACAGTTAAGTTTAAATTGTCTGTTTGTTTTAATTTGAATTCTTGTCAACGTAGTTATTAAATCAGAGCTAATATCGATACAAATGTTTAATGTAATTCTTGTGATAGTTTCAATAAAAGGTCTATTTTTTTGGTAGACCAACATAAGTTGAGCCTCTTGTGAAATTACATTCTTGTCTAATCACAGTAAAAACAATTTAGTATCGGAAAAAGGAAGAACTCGCGCATTTGGTGGCAGTTTGTGCAAGATTAAAGTCTGCTAAACTGCGCATCTACAATAATGGTGGCTCAGTAAGTGTTTAAATACCTTACAAAGCGCATTATTTCTTACATTTTGTGGCCGCATACGGCATTATTTCTTACATTTGGTGGCCGTTTACGGTCTTATTTCTTACATTTTGGTGGCTCGTCCGAGTTCCTGGAACGTTTATTAAGTTGTTTTGTGTAGCTTGATGTTACGGTGTTGTTGGCATAGTTTGCATCCTGTGGTGGACTCATGGAATAGTTTTGGCTGGTGAGTGTCTCAGAGATTGCTAATCGTGGCATTATCTGGTGCGTTTTCCCATTAGAATTATTTTTCTTTCACATTTTAACGTATGCTTGAAGCTACGGATGGATAAATGTTGTGTCTGTGTTTGTGAGACGTTCATAACGTGTCGCGAGGCTGCATGCATTTTTTCGTTTTGTGACCGCCGTGTCACCTCTGCTTCATTTTATTACATCTGCGATTTTCTGTTGAAAAGCTGTGTCACACATTATTTTGCTGCTCCATTTTACCTAATCTGTTACAACGTGTTTGCCGAGGTTCGGGAAAACCCACTCCGCTTTTGGACCGGACACTCCGGTTCCATTTGACGTAAAGTCCGTTGTTGTACACAGTTAGCGTGCTGCCTTCTTTGGAGGCGTGGGGGTTAGCCTGGATGTGTTGAGCTCATTTACAGAGTTTTCTGCGGTGTAAAAATACGTTTATTTTGTGAAAGTGTGTCCTCTTTGGGTCGAGCTAACGTTAGCATTACAGAGACAAGATGGCTGCTTAAAACGCTGTGATTGGTCCATTGTGTGTTGTGTTCGAGAACGTTGGTTTCTGTAGACTCTGGTTGTCAGATTCATTTATGCACACATTTCTGACGGTTTATTTGTGTTGTTTCAGTTCTATACGCGTGATATCGTCGAAGACTGGCTTAACCGCGGTGTTTTGCGATGTTTATGACTGTTTTAGAACGTTGAAAAGTCCGTTCCACGCTTTTGTTCGACCGACCATAGGTCCGTGAACACACCGCACCGCTCGAACGGCGCGTCGCACGTGGGCGGCGTTAGGTTTGGAAGACACAGTTTCCCATGAACACTTGGGTTTTAGAACTACAGTTCTGTCTTCGCTGTGATTGGTCGATTACGCTGTAAGTGTTGACGCTTGCGCAGTGGGTGAAGCCCCGCTCCTCGTCAACTTTCACTTCACAGCTGCTTGTCCCAGACAAGTTTCAGGCTTGTTTGTCCATTACTGTCATTGAAAAGACTGTTTAAACGCGGTGTTTTTGTGATTTTGATGGGTGGATTGAGTTTTCACAAAGTCACACAAAAAACAGCCAATTTTGTTTGACCTTGTCACAGGTCGACGAATTAATAGGAATCACTGATTTTTTATTTAATTTCACATCCTGGCATCACATGGTGAGAATGCACACTGTGACATAAGACCCATTTTACTTGATTTTTCACAGAACATCAGTACAAAGATGGACGTTCAAACAGGTGAACCACCTGAGGGGGCCTCTTGTTCTGTGTATCCTAGATGGATGGATGGGGGCCTTGGGTTTCCTGCCCGTGCTTCCCGCAAAGTGGGGGAATCTGCCTCATCGTATGCTAATTACTTAGCTGCTAGGAACGTCCGTCAGGATAAGTGGGAAAATCCCCTGTCATTCTACGACAGGCTAATCTCGGTCTACTCCGGGGGCAAAACTGTCCCTGGATTAGAGGAAAATATGGAGTTTAAACGTCTTTTCATTATGAATCTTATGCCTTTTCAAATGAAATGTGTTCATTTTCTGGTTGATTGCAAAAAAGATTCTATGGAAGTGATAAGACAATATGCTGCGTCAGTTTTTGAGGCCGAAATACAACCTAGGATACCATCAGAGGTTTGTACAGGTCAAAAGGTCACATCCCACTCGCAGACATTAGAAGAGGTTCCCTCTCCTTCAAAGTGCGAGAGGACACAGGTTTTTCATGATAACAAACAACAGATCAGTTCCAGCTGGAACAGTGACTCTGATCGGTTCACGGGGTGTTCTTCTGCCCCCGCCCCTCAGGTTGAAAACCCTGAGATGAGCAGAGAACCACACAAGGTAGGTGTTCGCTCTCTAGATGAACCAAGATGGTTCAGATCGAACCAAAAGAGTTCTCACCTAGGTCTCACAGTGGGTGAACTTCGAGAGAAGTTGATGTCTGGGAACCGTGACCCTTTGAAAAGTGGTCTGTCCCGACATGTACCCCCGAGAAGCGGCCCTCCTGCCCCTGCCCCTCGGACTGCACAGTTCGAGACATGCAATGAGTCACACATGCTCCAGATTATGGAAACGGCGCCTCCGCGCGAGGACGTGACTGAGATTGTGAGTTGTTTGTCAAATGATTTGAATGTTACAGTGGTTGACCAAGCTGACACAACGTGTGACGTTGTCCTTGATGATAACACAAACAACGTTGTTCACCTGACGAAGCGACGCGCAGCACTGCCTTTTGCAACAACTCAGTGCACACAGTTGACAACAACAACGTCAACACTGACATAAATGCTGACGGCAAACAAATTGCTGATGATCAGCGTCCTGAAATCAAGATGCTGACAGCAAACAAATTGCTGAAAATCCACATCCTGAAGGTCATGAGGCAGACAGCCATCATGATGCTGACAGCGACGATGATTACACAGACAAAGTCACACGTACACAGAAACGTGTGAAAAAACCTGAACGGTTTCTGTGTAACTTTATAAAAAGGGGGATAGCTAAAAGAGCTTACCTGCCACTCACATTGGAAGGGGTCCTCGCGCAAGAAGCGCTCCTGGTTAGCGGCTCAGACGTGTCTACCATGTCAGCCGAACTGTTTGAGGAGCTAAGGACCGCCGCTAACGATGTTGACAGGCAAATACCCTTTGTGAAATACACTTATGGTGAGCAACAGGGCCTCGCAAAGACGAGAACAACCCTAATAGCCATGGTTCACATGCAGATTGGCGAGATGTCACTATACCACCCGGTATATGTGTCTGAACTTGACTCACTCCGGGCTCCATTTGTGGTTGGCCAAGATTTTATAAATCGCTTTGAAGCGATTATAAATTATGGCAATCAGACAATGTGGGCCACAGTGAGCAGTCCACTGCCATTCGTGGTACCTCCCCAAGGTCAGGACACTGACTGTCTAACAACAGGTACCGCTAAGGTCACAAGGGATTCCCAAACCGAGACCACAAACCCGGTAAGTGAACCTTCAACTACAGGTGAGACAGAGGAGACTCAACAATTGGACCAGACTCTGGCCCATCACGAGGACCTCCTCTGCGAGCTGACACCTTCAGCACTCACTGAGCACTACCTACCACCGGTAGAAGAAGGTGTGGAGATCCATGGGTCCCACACCGATGACGCTGTACTGTCCTGTGGGACGGGTAATTCGGCAAACAGCCAAGCTTTCAGTGAAGTCTTGGTTCAAGGACATCTGAGCCCACAAGGTGACAGTCTACAACACGCTGACAGTCACTTGGACTTCATTGTTACAAATTTTGTGGACCCCTCCTTGAACAAAAGGGGGGCAGACTCACACTTCCTACCACAGGTAGAGGACGGTGTAGAGATCCAAGGATCACACACCGAGAACGCTGTGCTGTCCTCTGGGACAGGTAATTCAGTCATCAGCCAAGCTTTCAATGAAACCTTGTTTCAAGAGCATTTGAATCTAGAACTACTCAGCAATGACATAGTTCTTACAGACTCAAAGAGCACCTCTTCATTCATGAAGTGGGAAGACATACATCACAACGACAGAGACACGCCTGCGACGGCGCCGACAGTTGTGACACACCTGCATTACGCAGAAAGAGGTAAACGTACAGAGGTACGTTGGCCGAAACCTATAAGGTTCCTGTACAAGGCTCCCCATAAACTGCGCGAACAGCTTAAACTAAACAAAGGCATCCTAACTCGTGCCCATGGACGGACGTCCACACCTGTGTGCGTGGTCCCTCATGACCACAGGGGGGTGATGTTAGGTCATGCCCATGTCAAGGACAAAGATTTCAATAACCCCACAAACGACAAAGATCTCGCAAACTCAAAGACTTCATGGGAAAACAAGGTCGTCCAAGCACAGGATAGTAAATAAACTAAACAGTTTAAACTATTCTAGTTGCGAAAAGAAACCGTTCCAACTAGAACTTAGAAACGCTAAGCATAAAACCCACAACAAAAACTAACCTTAACAACCGTTTAAATCTGCAGGATTTAATTGACATCGGTTATAAAGCTAAGAACTGTTTTTCTTGTGTGTGACACGTTGGAATCTGACGACCAGAGCGAGTTTGTTGTAGTGAAACGTTGTTTTTAGTTGCTTGATTGCTACTTTTGTTGTTATTGACGTTGTTAGTGTTTTCTGAACACTCCCAGCCAATAGAGGTTTTGATTGTTGATAAGTTGAAGACTTAAATGGATTTAACTATGCCAACATGCTGTTCATTTTGTTAAAGATCTCAATCTTTGAAAAGTCATTGTAGATTAATACTACTTAAGGTACTATAATCTACACTGACCTCCCAATCATTTAGGTAGAACCGTTTCGATCGTTTCTATTCTAGATCTATTCATTTTGATGAGTCTCGCCATAGACTTCAAAATTTATAGGGAATACCAAATCTTGCGTCGTTCGTCTAAAAGACAACAGACATTTAGACCAAACTAGATTTCATTTTTTATTTTTAGTTTAACCTAAACTAAATAATGAATGGAGGAATAGTTTGAATGAAGAGGCCTTCGTTACAGAAGCCCTCCACATTTCTATAGGTATAGATCCCTATTTCTGATTTTTACAGCATTGATCCACCCCTTAATTGGTAATTTTAGCTGATCTAATCCATGATAGCTTACATACCAGGTGCATATAGGTAAGGCTTAATGTAGAATCCCTATCATAAGCCCACCTAAAACCACATAATTGCATGACACATTGAACCAGGGTGGCACCGACTGGAAGCCATCCAGCCTGCAACCTTCGATGTGGGGACCTGCTGATCCAACGTTGGTCTTCAACCTTCATCCAAGGCCCGCCTCCTCTGCTTCAATCGAGGGATCCCCTCTACATGCTGATTAAAAACCATTCTTGCTGATGAAATCAATAACCCCCATCGTTGTGGATTTACCGTTGTGGATTATAAGACTTTGTTTCCAAGGGATCACAGACTCAGTTTTCCATGGGTTAACAGACTATGTTTTCCAAAGGATTGAAAGCTTACCGCAAAGGGATTACCTACGAACAGTATGGAATTTCCAAAACATTATGGGAGTATAATTTTGAACTTTTTTTTTTTTTTTTTTCCACTTGCTGGATTACATAGAGGTCAGAGACATTCGGTGGTATCCTTTCGTGTTGGAACTCATCTCCAAGGACAGGCGATGACTTCCAAAAAGGGGGACTGTAGTGATATAGCACCCTCATGTCCGTATGGGATGTGGGCCTCTCTGCATCTCTCTGGAACTCTAAGTGTTACACCTTCTTGAAGCCCTCAAGGAGACGATTGGACACTTATATTGGTTAACAATTATTATGAATTAATGGACACTAATTAATCAGATTGAACTTTCTCTTTAATGTGTGTTAATTCAGAATTGATCAAACAGTATTTTTGTCATTTCAATGATGATTTTACTAAGCTGGTATATTTTAAATATGACAAAGTTAAGAGAACATCTCAGAATGATCGTGCTTTGAACTGTCTGCTCTAGGCAGAATAAGTGTCTAAAGTTGAAGGAACAATCCTTCGTATTTGTTTGAACTGTTTTTGTTTCGAAGGAAAAGTGCTAGACATAGCTTGCTTTCGGTCTCCCGTCCTTTCTAAAAACAATGAATCTGTTCTCAAAACAAAGTACTGACTTGTTCACATGCACCTGCATACTCTGACGTTGTGTTCTGTGTATTGTCTACCCTATCATCTGTCACTCAAACTCACTCACTTGCAAAGCCACACCCTCTCTAGGGGTGCGACAACCAATCAGCAGGAAGTATGTGACTAAGTCACACCCCCTTCTTAAAGGGCACTTCCTGCATTTTGGGTTAGTTTTTGGAAGAGAACTAACTGCCAACTGGTTTCTCTCCTTTGGGAAAAGCTGGAGACGGCCCGGTCATGTGTCAACGACCCACGTCTCAGCTGGAATCATAGTAAAGCCTTACTTTGATCCATTCACTCATTTCTGGAAGAATTTGTTTTCTGAAGTTTTACTTTGAAAGTTCAACCAGTGCGATTGGGGCCTGTTCCTGCCGGTGAAAGCGTGCTCCCGCTCGTCTGATCCAGTCATACACGCACGAAGTCATCTGGGCGTTCACTGGACAACACAGTCCGTTAGTGTCCACAAACTTCTCAGTCCTCACCTCGCAAGACGTCTCGTCACCAGGTAAAGAGGCGTTTGTATGCTGCACGTGTCGGAAGTACAGCTAAGATCCGTATGGGAAAGCTCGCCACCCTGGTTGTTTTCAAAATAATTAACTTTAGTTAACTTAGCTTCCATGTATTTCTTCCTCCTATTTCTTATTTTTCATAAGCATTTAATCTGTCAAGTAATGTGCCAACCGTTAAGTTTAAACTGTCTGTTTGTTTTAATTTGAATTCTTGTCAACTTAGTAAATCAGAGCTAATATCGATACAAATGTTTAATGTAATTCTTGTGATAGTTTCAATAAAAGGTCTATTTTTTTGGTAGACCAACATAAGTTGAGCCTCTTGTGAAATTACATTCTTGTCTAATCACAGTAAAAACAATTTAGTATCGGAAAAAGGAAGAACTCGCGCATTTGGTGGCAGTTTGTGCAAGATTAAAGTCTGCTAAACTGCGCATCTACAATAATGGTGGCTCAGTAAGTGTTTAAATACCTTACTAGCGCATTATTTCTTACATTTGGTGGCCGTGTTTGGAGGAGAACGAACTGACAACTTGCTTCCCTCTGGAAAGCTGGAGACGGCCCGGTCAGGTGTCAACGACCCACGTCTCAGCTGGAATCATAGTAAAGCCTTACTGTGATCCTTTCACTCACCTTCTGGAAGAATTTGTTTTCTAAAGTTTTATTTTGAAAATCAGTCTGTGCGCTTGACCGTTGTTTCCTGCCGAGGGAGGCGAGTTCCTCGTATCGTGGATCAGCACACTCACGCTGAAGTTTCAACTGGACGGCCACTGGACAAACCCATCCACGTGTGTGTCCACAAACTTCTCCACTCTTGTCTCCAAGAGACGAACCTTCAACAGGTAACGAGCCGTGGTGTGGTTGAACGTGCGGGAGCCCAGCAGTCTGCTCGTGTGGGAAAAAGGTGTCACCCAGTCTGGTTCAAAGTAACCAACTTTAGCTTAACTTAGCTTCCAGTACTCCTTCCTCCTATTTCTTATTTTTCATAAGCATTTAATCTGTCAAGTAATGTGCCAACAGAAAGTTCCTAATTGTCTGTTTGTTTTAATTTGAATTCTTGTCAACGTAGTTATTAAATCAGAGCTAATATCGATACAAATGTTTAATGTAATTCTTGTGATAGTTTCAATAAAAGGTCTATTTTCTGGTAGACCAATATAAGTTGAGCCTCTTGTGAAATTACATTCTTGTCTAATCACAGTAACACACACACAACAACGTGTTACAGACTGCCCGCTCCAAGTTCTCTCCCACAAGACAATGTGACAAAAGGGCGTACATCTTTCAAATGAGCTGAATAAACATTCTTATAAAACATACCTGATGAGAATAACACACACACAACAACGTGTTACAGACTGCCCGCTCCAAGTTCTACACAAAACAAAAATGCATAACAAAAATTAACTTAATAGGTCTATAAATGAACTGAATGTATTTAGATGAAAAATAAACAGCACGTACCTCTCCCACAAGACAACGTGACAAAAGGGGAGAGTCTAAGGGGCACAAACAATTTAAAGACAAAACCACAGAAGAAGAAATAAAAAGGAGGGGCTTCCGATCTTAAAGTAACATGGCTAAAATAATGACAGTGGTGTTTCAGTCAGGTAAGAAACAATATACAATAATACAACAATACAAAAAGACATTTTGTGTAATTATAACAAAGGAGAAATACAACCAGGTTACATCAGCAGCTCCTGAGGCAGGTCCAGCTTCCTCAACTGGCGTAGGAAGTACAGTCTCTGCTGGGCCTTTTTGAGTATGGAGGTGATGTTGTGCTCCCACTTCAGGTCATGTGAGATGGTGGTTCCCAGGAATCAATCAATCAATCAGCTTTATTTATATAGCACATTTTAAAAACCGCAGGGTTAGCCAAAGTGCTGTACAGTAAAACTAAAGATAGCTAACTAAAACGATTAAAAAAACACAAAAAAGCAGCAAACAAAAAATAAAAATACATATACCAGTCTCACTGCAGGTGGGTTAAAATGCCATAAAAGAACAAGATCACGTGTTAAAAGCCAAGGTATAAAAGTGTGTTTTTAAAAGGGATTTAAAAACAGGAAGAGAGGAGGCCTGTCTGACACACAGTGGCAAATTGTTCCACAACCTGGGAGCAGCGACAGAAAACGCTCTCTCACCTCTGAACTTCAGCCTAGTTTTGGGCACTGTCAGCAGCAACTGATCAGCTGATCTTAGAGATCGGGGAGGAACCTGAAGGACTCTACCGTAGACACGGGGCTGTTGAAGATTTTGAGGGGCAGCAGTTCTGGGGGGTGTCTCCTGAAGTCCACTCTCATCTCTGGGCTAAGGCCAGAAAATCAAAAAAACGATCATGACTGGCTCAGTTTTCCGGCAGCTTAGGAACAAATGCACAACCCTAATTAGAAATGCAAAATCAAATTACTACCTGGATGAATCCACCAAAAATCTAAATGATCCAAAAAGGTTTTGGCAAACAGTAAAATCAAATTCTGGTCAGACAACATCCACTGATTTACCCAGCTCCATCATGACCAGCACAGGTATTCTGTCTGACAAATTATCAATTCTGAACTGTTTTAATGAACACTTTATATCCTCTGGCTCCCTGTTTGAATCTACACATCCTGAAATGTTATCTGCTGACCAAACTGATGCAAATCCACCCCCAGCTCCACATGTGCTGGACAAACAGGTCACAAATCGCTTTGACTTCGAATCAGTATCTCCCGCTGAAGTTCTAAATGCTCTAAAAACTCTCGACACACGCAAAGCAGCAGGACCTGACAACATAGAACCACTTTTCCTAAAACTAGCTGCAGATTTCATTGCTGAACCTCTTTCCCATATTTTCAATCTCAGTCTCAACACAAATAAAATACCCAAAATCTGGAAATCAGCTTTTGTTCTCCCTCTGCTAAAAGGGGGTGAACCAACAAATGTCAACAACTACAGACCAATTTCAAAATTATGCATTCTTGCCAAACTGTTTGAAAGACTTGTCTGTGATCAGCTAACTGATTTCCTACAAGCAAACCATATTCTATCACAATTCCAGTCAGGATTCAGAAAACAACACAGCACCGTCACTACAGTTCTCAAAGTATTAAATGACATCATACATGCCCTGGACTGCAAACAATACTGTGTTGCCCTATTTATAGACCTGTCCAAGGCATTTGATACAGTTGATCACAGACTATTGACAAACATCCTGGAACACTCTGGTCTATCAAAACTTGCAGTCTCCTGGTTCACCAACTACCTAACTGACAGAACGCAGTCTGTTCATGTAGCCGGATCCTCCTCTACTTTCTTAGATGTTGTGAAAGGGGTGCCACAGGGTTCTGTCTTGGGTCCCATTCTTTTCTCCCTATACATAAACGATCTTTGCAGTGATCTGTCAAATGCCTCCCACCATTATTACGCAGATGACACCATCATCTATTGCTGTTCTTCCTCCCTCAGCCAAGCTTTCACCTCTCTTCAGGACGCTTTTAATATTATTCAGTCACGGCTGCAAAAACTTAGACTGGTCCTAAATGCCGACAAAAGCAAGTTCATGGTTCTTGCCAACAGAAAGCAGCAACCAGAGAACCCACCTCAAATTGGAACCCAAGAGGGAAAACAAATAGAAATGGTCTCCACCTACAAATATCTAGGTTTCAACATTGACACTGAACTGTCTTTTAAAACCCACATCTCCAAAATGGCCACTAAACTCAAACTGAAGCTAGGTTTCTTCTTCAGAAACAAATCCTGCTTCTCATGCAAAGCCAGGAGAACATTAGTAGCTGCAACATTCATGCCAATACTAGACTATGGTGACGTGCTGTACATGAGTGCTGCATCAAAATACCTACAGTCCTTAGACTCCATTTACCACGGTGCCCTTCGGTTCATTACTGACTCCAGTTATCGCACTCATCACTGTGAGCTTTACGTAAAATCTGGCTGGTCATCTCTCAGCACTCGCAGATACACTCACTGGATATCCTTCATCTACAAGACCCTCCTAAACCTAGTCCCGTCATACCTCACCTCCTTAATACAAACATCACACAGTCATTACTCCCTGCGCTCTAACGATTTAGTCCTCCTGTCAGTTCCTCCTGTCAGAACTGAACTAGGAAAAAGAGCATTCAGCTTCGCCGTCCCCTCAGCCTGGAACAACTTACAGAAAGATCTGAAACTATCAACATTCATCTCTCCTGGATCCTTTATGTCAACCGTAGTAGAAAATGTCATCAAGAGACTTGACCATTGCAGATGTTTCTAACCATTACTTATCCAATATACATGTCATTGTTGATTTTTTTTAACTTTATTTACCCAACCGAGGTCTGTCTGCTTGTTTTGTATATAATGTATATAGAAATCTGTCATATCCTGTTGGTTTTGAACTGTCAACATCTGTTTACTGTGATTGTAGTTTTCTTTATTTTCTTTTTGATAAGTGCAAATAAGACAAAGCGCAGCCCACAAGACCCCTTATGATGAGTAATATAAATGGAAACAATGTTCCCTCGCCCGGACGCGGGTCACCGGGGCCCCACTCTGGAGCCAGGCCCGGAGGAGGGGCACGTTGGCGAGCGCCTGGTGGCCGGGCTTTCACCCATGGAGCTCGGCCGGGCACAGCCCGAAGAGGAGACGTGGGTCCCCCTTCCCATAGGCTCACCACCTGTGGGAGGGGCCAAAGGGGTCGGGTGCATTGTGGAATGGGTGGTGGCCGAGGGCGGGGACCCTGGCGGTCTGATCCTCGGCTACAGAAGCTGGCCATTGGGACATGGAATGTCACCTCTCTGGTGGGGAAGGAGCCTGAGCTAGTGTGTGAGGTTGAGAGGTTCCGGCTAGAAATAGTCGGACTCACCTCAACGCATGGCTCTGGCTCTGGAACCAGTTTCCTTGAGAGGGGTTGGACACTCTTCCACTCTGGAGTTGCCCCTGGTGAGAGGCGCCGAGCAGGAGTGGGCATACTTGTTGCCCCCCATCTCGGTGCCTGTACGTTGGGGTTCACCCCGGTGAACGAGAGGGTAGCCTCCCTTCGCCTACGTGTGGGGGGACGGGCTCTGACTGTTGTTTGTGCCTATGCGCCG
The DNA here is from genome assembly GCA_038048925.1 of Garcialebias charrua. Lineage (NCBI taxonomy): Eukaryota > Metazoa > Chordata > Actinopteri > Cyprinodontiformes > Rivulidae > Garcialebias > Garcialebias charrua. The sequence goes on from JBBPBX010077278.1 coordinate 12,983, forward strand.
AACGGCAGCGCAGATTACCCACCCTTTTTGGAGTCCTTGGAGGGGGTATTGGAGGGTGCGCCTCCTGGGGACTCCCTTGTTCTGCTGGGGGACTTCAACGCTCACGTGGGCAATGACAGTGAGACCTGGAGGGGTGTGGTTGGGAGGAACGGCCCCCCTGATCTGAACCCGAGTGGTGTTCTGTTGTTGGACTTCTGTGCTCGTCATGGATTGTCCATAACAAACACCATGTTCAGGCATAAGGGTGTCCATATGTGCTCTTGGCACCAGGACACCCTAGGTCGTAGTTCAATGATCGACTTTGTTGTCGTCTCATCTGATCTGCGGCCGCATGTCCTGGACACTCGGGTGAAGAGAGGGGCGGAGCTGTCAACTGACCACTACCTGGTGGTGAGTTGGCTCCGATGGTGGGGGAGGATGCCGGTCAGACCTGGCAGACCCAAACGTATTGTGAGGGTCTGCTGGGAACGTCTGGCAGAGTCTCCCGTAAGACGGAGCTTTAACTCCCACCTCCGGGAGAGCTTTGAACACGTTCCGAGGGAGGCGGGGGACATTGAGCCCGAGTGGGCCATGTTTCGCGCCTCTATTGTCGAGGCAGCTTATCGGAGTTGTGGCCGCAAGGTTGTTGGTGCCTGTCGTGGTGGCAACCCTCGAACCCGGTGGTGGACACCGGCGGTGAGGGATGCTGTCAAGCTGAAGAAGGAGTCCTATTGGGCCTTTTTGGCCTGTGGGACCCCGGAAGCAGCAGATAGGTACCGGCAGTCCAAGCGGCATGCGGCTCGGGTGGTTGCTGAGGCAAAAACTCGGGCGTGGGAGGAGTTCGGAGAGGCCATGGAGAATGACTTCCGTACGGCTTCGAGGCGATTCTGGTCCACCATCCGGCGTCTCAGGGGGGGAAAGCGGTACGCGACCAACACCATTTATGGTGGGGATGGCGTGCTGTTGACCTCAACTCGGGATGTTGTGAGTCGGTGGGCGGAATACTTCGAAGACCTCCTCAATCCTACTGGCACGTCTTCCACTGAGGAAGCGGAGCCTGGGGACTTTGGATCGGGCTCTCCAATCTCTGGTGCGGAGGTCGCCGAGGTGGTTAAAAAGCTCCGCGGTGGCAAGGCTCCGGGGGTGGATGAGATTCGTCCTGAGTTCCTTAGGGCTCTGGATGTTGTGGGGTTGTGTTGGCTTACGCGACTCTGCAATATCGCGTGGACATCGGGGGCAGTTCCCTTGGATTGGCAGACTGGGGTGGTGGTTCCCCTATTCAAAAAGGGGGACCGTAGGGTGTGTTCCAACTATAGAGGGATCACACTCTTAAGCCTCCCTGGTAAGGTCTATTCAGGGGTTCTGGAGAGGAGGGTCCGTCGGATAGTCGAACCTCGGATTCAGGAGGAGCAGTGTGGTTTTCGTCCTGGTCGTGGAACACTAGACCAGCTCTACACCCTCAACAGGGTCCTGGAGGGTGCGTGGGAGTTTGCCCAACCAGTTTACATGTGCTTTGTAGACTTGGAAAAGGCATTCGACCGCGTCCCTCGGGGGGTTCTGTGGCGGGTACTCCGGGAGTATGGGGTACCAGGCCCATTGATATGGGCTGTTAGGTCCCTGTACGACCGGTGTCAGAGCTTGGTCCGCATTGCCGGCAGTAAGTCAGGCTCGTTTCCGGTGAGAGTTGGACTCCGCCAAGGTTGCCCTTTGTCACCGATTCTGTTTATAACTTTTATGGACAGAATTTCTAGGCGCAGCCAAGGTGTTGAGAGGATCCGTTTTGGTGGCCTTAGAATCGCTTCTCTGTTTTTTGCAGATGATGTGGTCCTATTGGCTTCATCAGCTCGTGATCTACAGCTTTCACTGGAGCGGTTTGCAGCTGAATGCGATGCGGCCGGGATGAGGATCAGTTCCTCCAAATCCGAGGCCATGGTCTTGAGCCGGAAAAGGGTAGCGTGCCCTCTCCGGGTCGGGGAGGAGGTCCTGCCCCAAGTGGAGGAGTTTAAGTATCTCGGGATCTTGTTCACGAATGAGGGAAAACTGGAGCGTGAGATCGATAGGCGGATAGGTGCAGCGTCCGCAGTGAAGCGGGCGCTGTACCGGTCTGTCGTGGTGAAGAGAGAGCTGAGTCAAAAGGCAAAGCTCTCAATTTACCGATCGATCTACGTTCCCACCCTCATCTATGGTCATGAGCTTTGGGTTATGACCGAAAGAACAAGATCTCGGATACAAGCGGCTGAAATGAGTTTTCTCCGCAGGGTGGCTGGACTCTCCCTTAGAGATAGGGTGAGAAGCTCAGTCATCCGGGAGGGACTCGGAGTAGAGCCGCTGCTTCTCCACATCGAGAGGAGCCAGTTGAGGTGGCTCGGGCATCTGGTTAGGATGCCTCCTGGACGCCTCCCTGGTGAGGTGTTCCGGGCATGTCCCACCGGGAGGAGACCCAGAGGAAGACCCAGGACACGCTGGAGGGACTATGTTTCTCGGCTGGCCTGGGAACGCCTTGGGATTCCCCCAGAGGAGCTGCTCCAAGTGGCTGGGGAGAGGGAAGTCTGGGCCTCCCTACTTAGGCTGCTACCCCCGCGACCCGACCCCGGATAAGCGGAAGAAAATGGATGGATGGATGTGTTGCGAATTCAAAAGGTTGAAGGAAGCTCTGAAACGAATGTGCAAATTTTATGTAGGTTTATTGTACATATAAGAATAAACCTTACAGCAGACAACAGACCTGACTCCAGCACAGTCCAACACACACCCTCTTCGGAGGCGGACCACGGTTTTATACCTCTAGATGACGTCATCGCCTCGTGGGACCAATCCTGGAACCGAACCGCCTTGGAACCGCCCTAGAACTTTTCTACTCTGTGAGTGATCCGCCTCTCAGCCAATCAACTACCAGCTCTGTATGTCAATCATCAAATGTTGGGTGTGTTGCATGTGCAGGCGTGTAACTGTTCCCTAGTGGAAACAAAGCCCGAGAGAAAAACGTTCTGCCTAGTGTCACATTTCACATTATAAGGCAGAATTAAGTGTATACAAATAATGGAGCATAGTGGGTGTAATGTAATACTGATAGAAATATATTTCAATTCCCCTTTTGACATGACAAACATCATGTCAACAAAATCCTATATGTTCTATGTGAGAATGCAATTAAAAACTTGATACACATTGGAAATCTCTAACATTCCCTCCCACAGCAATATTACATTTAAGTTACCCACCCAGAATATAAAACCCTCATATAAAATAAGCAATAATATAAATGGTAATAAAAACTAAACAGAAAATATACGGTAACCGTCAGAGCTTATATGCTGGAAACGCAATAGAAAACTAACAATTTAAAAAATAAATGTAACAAAAAGCAAAGAAATCAACCAAAAACAAAGAATGAAAATAAAATAAACAAAACAACAAATAAATGTAACAAGAAATAAACAAAACAAACGGAAAAAGTAATAAAGAATAAACAAAAACAAACAAAAATAAACAAAAATAAATGTAAAAATGAAACCATAAAACAAATAAAAATAAAAATAAAACAATAAAATGAAGCGGACTGTCCCTCCTATCAAATATCACGCCTCAACAGGGTATATGCAGGAATAATGAAGTTAAATTCAATACCTTTAAAAGGCGTTCAATAAAAAACAACTGGACTTTAACTTGACTTTATAAATCCAATACTTTCTCAAAAACCCTTAAATTACCCAAAATTGAATTATCAACTCTTAACAAACTTCAAAACATTGCATATACTCTGCTCCATTTCAGGTATGTGTTAACCTTAGCAAAGAATATGAACTATGCTTTAGCCAAGTCAGGCCATCTCATCTTCATCATCATAGACACCTGTGAGGAGAAAAACCCTACACTACTCTGTTGACTAGTCTGATATCTGAGAAAAGCTCAACTGCTCTTATTCAGAGATGTCTGTGATAAGGGCTAA